>JALPQI010005282.1:0-72343 GCA_025490895.1 Thaumatotibia leucotreta | reverse complement strand
ATTGTTGAATTGGATAAATATTGTTGATGGTTCAGGCATGCAATTATGCATATAGACACTAAGAACATGACATACCCACACGCTAGATGTGTATCTGTCGGTAGGGTCGTTTACTTCAATTAGATACTAATGATTGTTTTTGTATAATATAAATCCAAAAAGCAACTCATCAAGTCCACAAATAAAAATAATAATCAAGGATATCTATTTCATAATAAAACGAATGTATTAATGAATTGTCAGTAGGTGTTATTTTTATTTACACCTAAATAATCGGTCACGAAATGTTTACCATTCATGCGTCATATCATAATATTAATGATCATTTAATTTTATTGAAGAACCAAAACTAGAGGATGTAATAAAATAGCCATGTCAGTGTCGGTCCAGGCATAGTTAAAGGTTCCGTAGATAACTCAAAAAACACCTGAATTGATACAATTTTTGACATATATCGTTTTATCAGTTGACCATAGTTATGCAGAAAACTACCAACTTAGATTTTGTGTCACTTTTTTGTCAATGCAGAAAGCAAACAAACTCAATATTATGTGAAAGCTTAAATCAGATTGACAAAAACTTGAAATTGGTCTCTTTCTGTAAAACTATGGTCAATTATGATACCTTATTTATTGAAAATTATAAATTTTTGAACCAGAAGTTATAATTGTAATCCTTAAAAGTACCGGTACATTAAATATGATACTAATATATTTATTCATCAGTCAAGAATTTAAATTAATTACAAATTAGACTAAAATTAAAACTTAAAGATAAAACTTATACTAAAATTAGTATTTGTATGCATTGTTTTGTAATGTGTATTTGACATGACAGTCCCTAAAATATTTGACTAGCATTTTATGAAATTCAGTTACAGATATTTCGATTTCATTCAACCAAGTAATCACGGAACTATAATGGGGTTACTTTTTATCAGCTTCGACACGGAACCCTAGCATCAATTACTTTAAGATGAACCGTGAAATATGTTCAATGACAAGTAATTTATAGAGGTACAGTTTAAAATCAACTTAAAGCATTGAATCAACTGTGCAAAAGATAGTAAGCGCTACAATTAATTATTACTTAATGTTTTTTAATGAATGAGTTGATTATGTTTTTTTTATGGCCGGAAGTATTCATAGGACCTTATAATATGTGCTCGTCAGGGTTGCAAGAATTTTTGATGGTGTATTACAGACTTTAGACTACAACGAAATGAATTCCAGCCGTATGGTGACGGCAGTAAGAATACATTTGTCACCACCCCAACTCCTCCTGCGGGTGTCGTAAGAGTCGACTAAGGGATTGAAGTGTCACTGACCACTATTTGATAAAAGATTAATGATGGACAACAGCGTCATCATAGTGGACATATTACTGCGATCGCCAATCCGCTTGCCCAGCGTGGCGATTATGGGCATTTACCTCCTAATGCGCTTATACGCATATTTAATAGGAGAGGCTTACGTCCAGCAGTGGACTATCATAGGCTGATGATGATGATGTTGATGAAATGAATTCCTAACCTGAATTCAAACTTTTTGCGGTAAAAATGTATTTGAATTTTGATGACACAAATGGTATACTAATACGAGTATATTATATTGAGTTTAATTATACGAAAGAAGTTATATGTCTACTAATGGTTTAGCTACTTTGGAATCTTTGGATGGTTGCAGATAATAATACTCATTATCTTCTGTAGATTAAACACATGATTGCGATAATATGTCGCTGCGAAATAGACTATCCGTTCCTCTTTTATTGATGTTTGTAGGGTTCCGTGGTAAACAAGGAAACCTTGTAGTTTCGCCATGTCCGTCTGTCGGTCTGTCTGTCCGCAGCATAGCCAACCATCCAAAAAGCCTTATTAGATTGTTTAAAATAGATTATGTTATGTCATATTAAATCGAAAAATCGTAGAATTTTTTATTATAAATTACTAAATTTTGTCTATTGTAACTTAGATACATTTAAACTATTATTAGAATAGCAAAAGAGTATTACTGTCCTACCCTCAATAACTGTGTTGTAATGTATTAACTCGTGGATAACGTTGTTGACTATACATAAAACAATACTTTTTATGTAACTCCATTTATAAAATGCGTTTGCATAGTTGTTTGTTATCCCTTGAAACTAATAAAATAAATAAAATCCATACAGATAAATATTTTTACCGTAACTTAATGCGTGGTTATTTATGATAGCCAAATGTAAAATAGATCATATGTAGATACAAAATATGCGGTGATCTGTTTTAAATCAATCAGATATCGATATACAGCCGAAAAAAAGGTATTAAGTTGCCTAGTTTTACAGGCTCAAGTATTTAGATTTTCGCTAAATTTAGGTACCTGTTTTTTTTCAGATGAGTGCCTTGCCTACGAGCCTCGTACATTTTGATGGATGTCCAAAGAAAATCATACAAAACATAATCATCTAAAAGCTATAATTACAATGTAACAAACAATAAATAATGAGAAAGTTAAAACCACATCGTAAAATTATCGATACAGCCATGTAAATAAACGGAGTCAGTAATTAAGTAATCTAAATCAATGACTTAAATGACTTCGTCGATATTCTTCACCGAACATGCAATTATGGCAATACTTGTAAGCTTTCGTAAGTTCGTTTCAAAACTTTGCCGATACGTGGATATTAATTTCGAATACAATTATTAAATATTCGGTACTATAATAGCCATCAATTTTTAAATACTTTTATATTAATTATATCTACTCAGATTTTTATTTGCATTTTATTGCGACATTTTTGTAACGAAACCGTTTTGGAAAAAGTATGATTTCCTATTATTTTGTAATCATTTCAAGATCGGGGAGTCACCCATAGAAATAAAGTGTTCAAAACGTCAGGATGTAGATAAATTTAATAAATGCACGTGATATAATCCGTTAAAATAGTTTTATATCGTAAAGTTTACGATTGTGATAAATAATTATAACCACCTTCATAAAACGCCTATAAATATATATAGGTACAGTAACAATATTACGTTAACACTTTATTTGAGACCTTTGCTTCACCGATCACTTGTCACTCAGGCTGTTTAGTCCAAACGTGACTCAGGACCCCAAATTCTAGAACCGTTTAAGTTGTGTAACAATCGATTCGCCGAAAAAAGCCGAATCGCACTTGCGCATGATTTTCCCACCGATACGTCATCTCGTTTCATAAGAGACAATCAGCATGCTGAGGAATCCTGTCTACTATCCGGTTGTGAATCGGGTGATAACCAGTATATTAAGCTCTCTTTTAACACTGTTGTTTATTTACTTTAGTTATAATAATAAATATCATGCAATAATCTTACACCGCAGTAGTAAAGTGACTAAATTTAATAATTAAAGCTCAAGAAAATTATTTATTGCTGTTTAAACGTCTAAAAATAGCTACAAAATATATGAATGTAGTGTTACTCGCTATTAAAATAAGAAAATTGTGATTGTTACGAATAAATTTATATCTATTTCTATAGTCTCTTACCAAAATAGTCTACAAACAATTTTTAGAGTACTTCCCCGTCATTTTGTCATGCCCCGTAGTTTTGGGACACTCAGTATAAAAGAAAATGACCAAAAACATTTATGTGACACACAAAATTTTATTAGAGATGACGAAACCTTAGCCCTCTAAAGCGTATGAGTCCATACAGTCAACTACAGGGTTCAAAGGAATGCATGTTTGTTGGTCCCATGCATTAACCAGACGTGTTGTCAGTTGAGCAATTCTTTTTATTTTTGCCACTAAAATGGAATATGAAAATTTGGGTAAATTTTATACTATTTCTGCTCAGAATCACGAGCTGATTCCATTTCCGGCGAAAAAAAAACTGTCCCGAAAATTTCATACATATTTCGAATATCCTCTTGTGTTACCGCCATAGAAGGTGTATGGAAAATAGTAACACAATAAAAAAAAAATCGTGGGACACTTTTTTTTTCGACGGAAATGGAATCAACTCGTGATTCTGAGCAGAAATAGTATAAAATTTACCCAAATTTTCATATTTCATTTTAGTGGCAAAAATAAAAAGAATTGCTCAGTTACGCTGGTCGGTGTCTCGCGATGAGAGCATGGCTTGCGCCGGCGCATCCGAGAAAGTGCGGCGGTCAAGGCCGCTGGGACCGGTCGACGGTCCACAGCGAGACTCATTTGTTTCTCCACTACTATGTCAAAATATACCTACGTTATTTATAATCAATTGTTTATTAAATATGTTTTCAATGCATATTCTCAAACATAACATTTTACGTTATCAGTGTCTCTCAGTCCACAGCTGGACGTTGGCCTCTCCTATTAACTACGCGTATGGACGCATTAGGAGGTAAATACCCATAATTGCCTTGCTGGACAAGTGGGTTGGCGATCGTAGTAGTGTACATTATGATCATAAAGTGTTGTTTTAAGATTCAGGTTCGATGGTTTATTTAGGTTAAACATATGATTTAGAAATTAAGCACATTTACTTGGAATATTTGAATATTGGAAAATTATTCGTAGAAAGTGGTACTTTACTGCATCGTGCTGAGATTGATTTTTATAGTGAGAGGTATTGTACACCGGTTAGTATTGCAGAAATTGTTTTTTCCTCGCATAATGATTTGTGAAATAATGTGTGATATTCGTGTTGAAATTTGTATAAATAGTATAGGTAGTGTTTATAAATTATATCTTGGGACAATTTATACATTTCGAGGACGCATCTTCTTTAAGGTTTGTGTTGTGGGAATATTGGGATCTAATCGAAGATGTATATAATTATGCAATAAATAGACACAAAATTATATTGAAATCACTCACTACTTCGGAACAAATACGTTTGTAATAAATTTACTTACATGAAGAGATGTTACCAGTTATCGAAGCCGAGACCTAGTGTGATTACAAATTTTTTCATAGGCCTTTTTCGTTTATTAGACACTTTAGCCGGTGTCATGACTGTCATGTCAATTTAAATAAATATTTAAAACAATTTATGCAGACGTGAGACTTTTGATAGCTACGGGTGTGGACTGTATGAGGATAATGAGAAGAAATGAATATGGGAATTAAAAAAATATATTTTAGCACACTTTACAATGTTACTTCAGCAAGATACAAAGGCAAACTAAAACTGGGAATGTAAACATGTCAAAAAGTAAAATAATTCAAATAAAAACCGGCCAAGTGCGAGTCGGACTCGCGCGCGAAGCGTTCCGTACCATTATCAATTTATCATTAAAAAAATACAGTTAAATCAACCTACCTCAAAAACTATAAAAGATAATTTAATCAAACCAAAAATCGTTGATAGAATTTATTAATGTGCGTGCCATACATTTTTTTTAGAATTTTATATCGAGTAGTTCAAAAAATAGAGGGGGGGGGGGACACATTTTTCAGACTTTGAGAGCTGATATCTCGAAAACGATTTGCTTAAATAAAAATAAGATGGATAAACCTTCATATCATTTTCAAAGACCTTTCTATTGATACCCCACACGCTTATATACAACTAAAAAAAAACTTCTATCCCTCAGCTACATGTATGGAGGGCCCCCACCCCAATGGTTTTTTTTACAAAACAGTATCATAATCCTGTAGCGGTTCATACAACACATATCCTAACCAAATTTCATTACTGTAGCATTTATAGTTTCCGAGTAAATCGGCTGTGACAGACGGACAGACGGACATGACGAATCTATAAGGGTTCCGTTTTTGCCATTTTGGCTACGGAACCCTAAAAAGTGTCATTTACAATAATATAGTTATAAAAAAAGGTTGCAACCCAGCCAGTCGCCAATAACTTTCTAGAAAATAGTGGTCATCCAAGTACGTATTTAGTTACGAACTTAATATAATTATCATATTCGAATTTAATCGTAAACTCGGGAACAAAATGTAAATTAACCTCCAACGTAGCTTATTAAAGCTTACCGCGGGACTGAGTACAATTTGTGTGAGAACCTATTTCAAGACCTAATGTCACTATCGACTAAACGTTGTTGAGTTTACACGTACTATGAGTAAGTCGATTTGTGTAAGACCGGCCCACGATAACTATATTATAAGCAATGGACAATAACATACGTAACGTCGACACGGAACAATCTGGTGTCAACGTTCTTGCAAAACGTCCAGCACAGCTTAACCCTTAATTCGATACCGGGTAAAATACTAGACATCCAAAATACAAAAATCTACACAAGAAACCAAAACGCTGAAGCGAAAACTAAGCAGTGTAAGTGTATTGCATAATGATTATTATTCTGAAAAAAAATGTGTCCAGCCAACAGAAACGCTAGTTTGTCATAAATCGCCGCCAAGATACCCAATTGGGAAGGACACGTCGCCCGGCCTAAAGTTAACAATGTTTTTTTTCGTAATTTTGTATAATAAGGTATTGTTTAATTTGCACATCTATTTAACTAAATACTTGAAGTACATATTTCTATTTAATTGAAACTTCTAACACAGTTCATCAATGAGTTTATACCTTGCAAAGTAGAATGTCTAGTATTTTTCCCGTTGGCAACTACGCCATGTTTTATGTTGTTTTTGCTATGTCTAGTATATTTCCCGTTGCCAATGATACGGTGTTTTAACTATGTCCAGTATTTTTCTCGTTGCCAATGTTGCCGTGATTCATCAACACATTATAATTTCGAGTAAAACCACTCAAATGAAATGAAAATGGGACACTTTTTATGTAAAAACCAGTACTAAGTGACCTATATCATAATATCGCTATATGGCCATTTTTTTACATAGTACTCATGCGTAGGTACTAATGACGAAATAGATCTTCGCACTCAATGAGCTTTTGCTGCCCAATATAACAAAGAATTATTAATATATTTATATATTATTTTTATGTAATGTATTTGTAATAAAGCTGTGTGATTTCACGTCCAAAAAAAGTTTCCTAGATGCCGAAAACTCAAGACGAGGAAGATGCTGCACAGCAGTACAGAAAACAGCATATTTTCAGTGACTCCCAGTACTTATTGATTTTTTATTGGAGTGACTTAATTTCTTTTATTTAAGTCTAACAAACATGTAAACAAAAGTCAATCTGAAAAAAGTTTTGCTTCCCGTATGATAAGGACATCATTCGGACATCGCTGTTGATTATGAGCCAAGTAAACTAAGCCGCTCTAAATGCGTTGATTTTACTAAATTGTGAACCTAAATCGTAGAACCTGTGAACTACAAATGGAAAAAAGATACACTGAAATCACAGGCTGACATAGAACCACGTGAATTTATATTTACCATTTATAAAAACTTATATTTTTCTATGTCAGCCTTGAATTTCAGTGTCCCTTTTTTTTCATTTGTAGTCCACAGGTTCTAAGATATTACTACTTACTTATTGAAATTATAAGTTTTTTAATAAGGATTTTGACATAAAATATCTTGTTTCGAATAATATATGTAAAAAAAAATTAAAAATATAATAAACTAAATTAACCGTACAATTGGCAATGGCAAAAATACTGGACGTTCAAGCCCAATACCTATTTACTGCATAGTTGGCAACGTGCAACATACTTGACATATGATTTCTGAAAAACTATCCATAAGCGATTTTTTTTATTAATTTTCTGTTATTTAAAATCATATAAATAGGCATAAAAACTATAGTTTTATGTATTTTTTCAAAAAAAGTGTCGTTGTCGATTTAAGGGTTAAAGATCGACAGATATCGCAATCTTAATCTTCAGACACCTACGTAATGCCTTTCTAGTTTCTACTGTAAAGTTCGGGCAGCGCATCTAAAATTCCGAAATGTGGATATTCGATGGACCTGAATTCCAGTGGGGTCGGTTACTGACTTTTAGGGTGAAGACACATTTATCAGCATGCGTACGCATTTCGTCTTGTAAAATTGGCCGTTTAGTATGAAACGTGTAAGCATGCGTACGCGTACGGAAAGCTGGACGCGGTTCCATACTAAACAGACATTTTCTATAGACAAAATACGTACGCATGCTGATGAATATGTCTTCACCCTTACTCTTCAATGTTTATGAAAATGCTGGAAACATCCTCATTCGCATCCTCATCCATGTATTAAAAATTCTGTACTCTCAAAATTAAAAGTTTAAGATTAAGCACTATCCTAATACCGCGAAAATCGATATTCGTAAATTTCGAGGTTTTTTCTTTGTCACTCAAACGAAGGAGTCGTTAGAGTGAGAGAGACAAATCCTCGAAATTTACGAATTTCGTTTGTCACGGTAGGGCCGCTGTTCATTTAAAAAAAATGTTTTTTTTTTTCATAAGTATCGTACCCTTCACACTTAAAAACTTAATCTAAGGCTTTTTTATTCCAAAAATTCTTCATGAAGTTCTATCAATGATCTATCAAAACTAGAAAATACATGCGATTTATATGTTGTCTAAAGTTTCACTCGTTATAAACTCTTTTAAAGGTAAAAACAAAACTAAAAATAAGCGTCTCTTATATTATTATGTTACGTCTCTTACATTGTTATTTAAATACGGGATGTCAAAATGTTACAATTACTTACCTACATATTTTGTGAAATAAATCAAATTATTTTATCAACCGTTACGACCGGATGGTAAGTGGCTTCTTGGAATCAGCTACTTTACCTGAGGAAGTGGATGTAAATCGCACCTCTGACTTTGGTGGGCTCAATCTTCTGAACTTTACCAACCATCATATCGTTCATGAATAGTTTGTTAAAATTTTCACTTATACACATTCGTCATCTGATGAAATGCTTATGATGAAAAAAAATTACCACCCCAACATAGTTTTAACAACTCATTAACCAAAGGTAATATTCTAAACTCTGCCTATGAGCATGCTAAGCGTGTATGGAACGTATTTAACCTTAAGACCTTAGGACATTATACAGACTTATATCTTCAAACAGACGTTCTGTTGTTAGCTGATATATTTGAGAACTTCAGCCAGACCTCTTTGGAGACCTCTTTAAGTTAGATCCCGCTTTTTACATGACAGCCCCATTTTATGTCGCGTCAGGTAAGATCGCACATTTGACAGCAATGTCGGCCATTTTTGTACAGAGATTCTTCACGGACCAGTTTATATCTCCCGAGTCATAATGAAATTAAACGTCAACGTTTTATTTATTCGTGACAATAAGATGGATGCCGAAGGCACACGGTTAAGAACTGTATTAATGAGAGGGCATGCGACCTGCCGTTTACAATATTGCATAACTGAAGGTCAAACGACGCATCTTCGGAACGAGTTGTCTGTGGCATAAGGAATAAGACTTTATCACTGAGATGAACGGAGCGTTTTTGCTTGATTCATATAGGGTCAGTTTTTGAATCAATTTAAACCATTTATGCATGCACTTAGGTGTTTTTGAAGTACATATTTTCAAAATGTTATTTTCAAAGTACCTATTTGGGTATTGTATTTTACTATATAGCGATTAACCATTTTTTTTGCTCTTAGGATTAGACGAAGTTTAAGGCCTTCTTCGATCAAATACTGCATTACGACACAAGTGCAAAAAACGCACGAGTGGCGATGGTTTAAAACACGACCGAAGGAAGTATTTTAAATCAACACGAGTTACAAATTTCCTTTTTGCGCGTGTCTCGTAGGTACTACGTTTTTTTTAGTACAGATGGCCCTCCAAAGTTTTGGACCTGACGTATAATGAGCCACTTCTCGCACTAGCGCGTAAAAAACGCACCACCTGTAAAAAAATGTTTTAAAAACTCAACTCATGAAAAAAAAAAAAATTGTTGTCTAAATCACTCAAATTTTTTTATCACGCTGTATGTGTTTATGGCCAATGCGTAAGGCACATATTTATTAATTATTAAACTTTTGTCTGAGCTAAAAATCTCAAAACATGTACTGCTTAATAAATAAATCTATAAAATAATTCCCTTTATAAAACTGTAATAATAATTTTAAAAACTGTTTAAAAGCACCCACGTGTCTGGTTCAATTTAATCTGATATATTAACAAATAAATCTGCCATTATAATATGATGTTCAGGTATTTACCTATCTAAATAGATTCTCTGAGTCCTGAATACGTATTTTGGTTTAAATATAATTATATACGCCCGTATTAAATACATTGTATAAGTTATACTGTATAACAAGTGCTTTTGAATTGGAATTTCGAACCGCACGGATAAAATCGTCTTTTAGTTACATCATACCCACTCGTAAAAGCCATTGTTAAGTAATCGGTACGTATTTAATTATATTCAAACGTATGAAATATAACTTCAGATAACATTTCATCGTTGACAAATCAAATTGCGTACGTTTGACGGAGCATTTGTCAAAATAGGATAGGCGTCAGATTATTATTACACTACCAAAATATTAGTATTAAATAGTTTCGATTACATCATCACGCCAGGAAACATCAAAATCTTTACCGTCGACATAATATATCAATTAATCAGTTAATTTGAGCACCATAGCCGTTGCAATGTATTGAGGGTGACTGTAAAACGCATGTAACCTATTCATAAACTGCAGTTGCAGCATACCTATAATATCAGAATCGAAACAGTTTATTGGACATTTGACCTTTTTCATTGATTGATCTTCAATTATTATCTTTATGAACGTTATAAAAATCCGAATATGAATTTACTGACGATTAAGAGCGATAACAATCCAGACAAACGGGTGAATCTGTTTTGAGAGAAACCGGTATTGGCGCTGCAAGTTCAACAATCTAGGTCACGCATGGCCAAAGCATTGGCATCCTTATGACATCGATGTTACCGACTAATGAATGAACTAAAAATTAATAAATACAAGTTTAAGTCACACATCACATCATCAGCTTATAAAAAGTTAAAAGGAGAGGCCTACGTCCAGCAGTGGACGTCTTATGGCTGAAATGATGATGACACCCACAACATGTCACAAGCCTTAATTGAGCTTACCAAGGGACTAGGTCGATTTGTGTAATATGTCCCAAGATACTTGTTTATTTATTTTGCTGTTATTTTAACTAATCCTGAAAGGTTTATTGCTTCATATTCACCTTGAGCCGATTCCTCAAGTTACAATATTACTGGGTGCAGGCGATAAATCTTGGATGAGGCGTCTGCGCAGGTTTTGGGAACTTGCGCAAGATTAGCGTAAACAATAAATTTACTTGTAGGGATTCTCAAAAATATTTAAAGTCGAGAATATAGCGAAGTATCACGTCAAATACAGGTTGATTTTTTATTCACAATTCAAATCTTCTGTCCGTGTGGTGACGGCAGTAAGAATACATTTGTCACCACCCCAACTCCTCGTGTGGGTGTCGTAAGAGTTGACTAAGGGATTGAAGTGTCACTGACCATTATTTGATAAAAGATTGATGATGGGCAGCAGCGTCATCATAGTGGACACATTACTGCGATCGTTAATCCGCTTGCGCAGCGTGGCGATTATGGGCATTTACCTCCTAATGTGTATGGCATAGTTTTTAGGCGAGGCCTAACCTACGTCCTGCGGTACTATCATTGTATCGTAGGACTATCCTTATGCATGCATGCATGAAAATCTTCCAAGGTTAATTCTGACGTCATATTGATGAACTTTTACAATGGGACGGACATCCGATTCGAGAAAAAAAACCTGATGTCCCATACATTTTCGCCTATTGTTATCTCAGGGTTTGTATGAAATATCAGATTTTTCTTCTCGGATCAGATGTAGGTCCCATTGTAAAAAATCAATAATTAGACTTCAGAATTAACCATCTAAAATTTGACGTCGAGTAAAAGTCACCTGTATAATACACCGTGTTTTTTTAATTCCGTTTTTAACAGGCTGTTTGGTACGTTAATTTGAGCTACCTGGTATGTATATAGCTTTTAGTCGAACTCGAAAAAAAAACACTGTGTATACAGTATCATCCTGTATAATAAACGTACAAATAGATATTATTGCTATAATAACTGAAGTGCGCCATATTTGGTATTCGATTTACAAAGTTTACACCTGTATTACACTCCATTGATCGTCGCATCATAACTACTTCGGTGCGCAGCCTTGCCAGGAATGCATTGCGCAAGAGTTGATAATGAGACGAAATTCCCCTGCGAAGTATGCGGCTCATCAGTTTCATTATTTTCGAAAACACGAATACAAAACTATAATGATATAACAATATTATTTTATTTTACTACATTGGCAATATTATTATATTTTCACTTTTATGCTCTAGGGCATAAAATGCGATTTTATGTCGTATGCGCACGACATGGAGGTGCACTTTTTGAGCATTCAAAACAATTTTAGGAATCTATTCCAGATTTAATTTTTTTTTTTTTGTGCAGATGGTCTTTTTTAGGCTCTAGTGCGAGAAGTGTGTCATTTTACGTCAGGTCCAAAACTTCGGAGGGCCATCTGCACTAAAAAACGTCGTACGAGACTCGTGACTCGTGTCGATTTAAAACACTCCCTTCGGTCGTGTTTTAAAACATCGCCACTCGTTTCGGGTTTCCTGTTTTTCGCACTTGTTGTGTCGTAACGTAAATGCATACAGAGTGTGATAAACTGCCTAAATAAATCAGACAGCACGCAGATCACTATCGAGAACCGTCATGATTTAACATGTGTCGAACATAGGCCTAAAAGTTCACCCTTCAGTTCCGATATGTGGTGTTATGAGCTTTATAGGTTACTTAAAGGTTGCATCCTTCATCAATAATCTCGAGATCAAAAGATCGGATATAGTCTATTTATGTTCACGAGCATATGTCATCGAGCAGGAACTTAAATTAAGTAAGCCTACCGGCCGCGGTGTTCGACGTATACATATATAGGTGTATTCAGACAAAACGAGCATTCGCTATTTTATCCCCTACTCTACGAAATTCGATCGTTACACAAAACGTGATTCGTTGATTTCGTAGAGTGGGGAATAGAATAGCGAATGCTCGTTTGGTCTGAATGCACCTTTAGTGCCCAAAACATGCTATTCTGTTTAATACCTAGTAGATAAGATTGTAACGCTTTTGAACTTCGTCTTCTTTCGTTCTTGCATGAAAATTAATACTCAGTTTACGCCTGTTATACGTAAATAAAACCGGCCAAGTGCGAGTTGGACTCGCGCGCAAAGGGTTCCGTACCATTATCAATTTATTATTAAAAAATACAGTTAAATCAACCTACCTCAAAAACTATAGGAGATAATTTTATCAAACCAAAAATCGTTGATAGAGTTTATTAATGTGCATAACATATATTTTTTTCAAAATTTTATATTGCGTAGTTTAAAAAATAGAGGGGGGGGGACACATTTTTCAGACTTTGAGACCTGATATCTCGAAAACGATTTGCTTAAATAAAAATGTGATGTATAAACCTTGATATCATTTTCAAAGACCTTTCTATTAATACCCCACACGCTTATGTACAACTAAAAAAAAAATTCTATCCCTCAGTTACATGTATGGAGGGCCCCCACCCCAATGGTTTTTTTTACAATTTAGTATCACATTCCTGTAGCGGTTTATACAACACATATCCTTACCAAATTTCGTTACTGTAGCATTTATAGTTTCCGAGTAAATTGGCTGTGACAGACGGACAGACGGACAGACGGACATGACGAATCTATAAGGGTTCCGTTTTTGCCATTTTGGCTACGGAACCCTAAAAACCCTGATTTGAAGTTGAAATATACTGTTCAATTAATTTTATTTCGCTCTAATTAATGATTAATTTTTAATTACATTGCTCTTCAATTAACTTTTCAACCTTCTAAGACCCAGTGACATTCGCTTAGTTTTCGAATTTAGAACTTTCTGTTCATTAACAAAAGGTCAAAATAAATTTTGGATTATGTACAAAATTTTGTACACGAGAACTGAGGAGGTTAGAAGTTTATGAATTTTTAAATTTGATGTATAAATCGTATAAAAGTTACGGTTTGGTTAAAAATTAGTATCTCATTGCTCAGTTTCAATACAATACAAGCCATCAAGCAATTTGTATTGCTTGATGGCTTGTGCTTTGATAATGATAAGACAGTATATACATAAAGATATAATATATGGAGATATTTAAGACACAGATAAATAGGTACAATCACCGGAATTCCAACCCAAAACCGTCATCTTCGTAGGATCACTACAAACTATGCTTCGACGGCAGAGCGGTTTCTCCCAAGAACTCAAAAAAGCACAGGTTACAAACCTTGACACGAAGTAAAAAACGATTCTCGTACATGCCAGACCCTTTCGCAAGGGTCCCGGCCCAAGTAGGGCGCCCACTCCTGGTGTGACGCAACGTGACGCCAAATGAATCATGTCGACTGACGTCTTGTGGCAGGTCCAAAATTGTGACGCAATGTGACGTAAAAAATAGGCAAAGATTTTTAATTTTGACATCTCGCAAATTGACAAATTTTAGCTTTCGTGTAATTATTAAATACGTGGGAAACAAACGACTCAACTATCGCAAACGGGCTGATTTTAAATAGTCTCTTTGAAATCAAGGGCCCGTTTGTCGAAAGCTTGTAACTTGAAATACAAGTGGAAGTCTCTTTTTGGCACCATAAGTAAGATTACTACACTAACTGTATTACAAGTTACAAGCTTTCGAGTATTTTCCAAAAGCCTACATACCAGACAACTTCTATTAATGTCCCAAGTAACCTGTCTAATTTAACGCATACCGAAACAAACACTCTGTATGCAATAACATTATTATATCGTTAATAAACTACTTTTTATTTTCCGAAACCCGTGACAATTGTCGCAAGGTTACGGTTAAGGTTAAGGTTAGGTTTAGTACAATTTTCATTAAATCTTGACATGAGACGGTTTATGTCGGAATTTCGCTACAATTGTCGTGATTTATATAAAATATAGATATAAAAGTAGCTAAGTATTTACTGCTGATTTATTAAGGTTTCTGCACTACTTTTCATGCTGGTGGCAAACAAGCGCACCGCCCTTCCGATGGTAAGCGGTAACTGTAGCCTATAGACGCTCCCTATTGAAGAAACCGCAAATTTACAATTGTAGGACTGTGGACTGTCAATGTGGTGAAATTGGGGCCAGGTGACAAGGCAACATTATTACTATGGAACTGGTCCTAGGAATTAAATGAGTGTCATCTCAAATCCAAAAACTGAAGTAAGATATCTGAATACAATTTGTAAAACATTGCCAAATCAAATTAAGACTTGTCGAAAGAAACCACTCGTTCATCAATGTTCATTAATAAAATGTGAAACCAATTTTTCAAACAATAATTTTAACGAACTTGAACAACGCCTGGGGGCCTAATCACGTCAATCACTTGAAACAGTATAAAATTGAATATATATGGTAAATACTTACTTGAGCTCTGTAAATAAGCCATTAATGGCTTTAGCAGTTAAGCTACCTGAAACTCTGCGTTAAATAAAATGTTTTTGGAGCTTTAATAAATAAAAAAAATAGTTATACTTTTTATAAATCAAAAATTATTGTGTTAAGTTTGTTTAAGATTCATTATGTCTTTACATGGTTATGGATACAATTTTAGGGATCTTGAGTTCTTTGCAATTTTTGTGTAACGTATAAAAGTTGGTTAATTTGTAAACTAGCGATATTCTTACAATTGACCTTGAACTTCTTTGATAACGATAACAAAGCATAACAAATTAACAAATAAATAGCGTTATAACAAATTATAAACAAACCTAAAGTTGCGTTGAGGTTGTGAGCAATGTAATCAAACTTTGTTTTCAATATATGCTTAATTTCTTATAAATGTTATTGAATACTGTTATATCTATATGTTATTTTATCATATCTCACCATACATTTAACTTTACCAATCCTAAATTATTAAAACAATAAAATAGTGCTAGGTTATAGATTTTTTTAAATGTAAAGAAACATTCTATTGACGGTGACTTTATGAATTTTGGCTTTTTTTAATGGTATTGAGGAGTCTAAGAAAGAACAAGTAGGTTGGGTAATCATTACCACTACATAGTATAAAATAAAGTCACTTTTTCTGTCCCTATGTCCCTTTGTACGCTTACATCTTTAAAAATACGCAACGCATTTTGATTAGATTTTTTTAATAGGCAGAGTAATTCAAGATGAAGGTTTTTATGTAGGTATAGTACCCGTGCGCAGGGTCGCTAGTTGGGTTATAATTTATTAATTGCACCAATTGAACCCCTTTGCGTCTTTAATAGGTTTTTATTACATACATGCTTAAAAACCACCAACGTGGAGCTATATACTTTCGAAAACACAGAAAATCAAGAACGTAATTTTTGAATTTGAAGAAGATGATTTGGGATTCTTATTTATTTAATATTTGGGTCATTATCATCTAGTTATGAAATTGGCGTATGGGTATATTAACTGATTTTGTTCGGATTTCACCAGTATCCACCGAAATTCATTTATTTTTAATTGAAACAGGTTTTTCATACAAATGATTGGTTTTGCATACGCCAATGTCCAAGGTAAAGTATTACATAGTTAAGTAGTGGTCTATAAAATGATTGGAGGGATTTAAAGTTGTTTTATTGCTCCAGATTCGAGCGTAATGATCCTCAACTTTTCTTCACACTAAACACTCACAGAATTAACACAGTTCACATAAATCTAAACTAAAGGCATTTTCCACTAACCGGACATGTCACAGGGAACCTTTAAAGAACCGAAGTTCTAAGTTCAAATGTCGACCCGCGTCCTTGCGATGCGCCGGCGCATATAAATAGCGCGACCCGCCGAGAGATGGCACCAGTCGATCGCTTGCACTCAAGTCAACACCACCAAAAACACCCGCCAAAATGAAATCGGTTAGTGTGCTTTTTTGAAAAATAATCTTATTGGGTTGAGTGGGTGTTGTAATCGATCAATAGTTGATTGAAATTAACGAACATGATTACTTAAAGTTACGAAAATATTTGTGTAATGCATGCATATTACATTAAAAATGTCTATTGATCTGATATGTCTATTGAAAATATTTATGTAATGCACTTGGCTCTTTTTTTTCTACATTTTTAATAAAATTTGCATCAAAAATGTTTATTGTTGGATTGCATTTTGTAAATTTATTAATTATAGTTTCCTTACTTGTAACAAGTGTGCCATAATCTGCCTAAATCTTAACAAGTGGTATTAACTCACACATGGCGACATAAATAAAAATCTCATTATCCTCATCCTCATTGTCATTAAATTTATTTCTTTATTACATCTTAAGTATAAAATAATGTTTGTTAATCTTGTATGATTACACCCTCAACAGTTCATCGTATTCGCTCTGCTCGTCGCAGCCGCCGCCGCCGCTCCCCAGAGCAACCCCGCCGATGCGCAGGCGCAAGTGTTGCGCTACGACGCCGAGAACATTGGCCTTGACGGATACAAATACGCGTAAGTTTATTGTCTTTCACAATTTTCCTGTCAATGAGGGTTTTCGACATTTTTTCCGCCACCAGGCCCCGCCACCTCACTAGAGTAGGCGACTGGTCCACACAGCTGTCAGATTCATACTATTCATAGGCACCTGGGCTTAAATATTAAAATTCTATTTTATTTGGAAGAGTATTGATTTTGTAATGGATTATGACTAATACACGGTCGTCGAACTGAAGACTGAGCTATAAAACAGGCGCGCAAAGTCACTGGTATTGAAAATAATTCCTATAACTTTGTTAATTTCATGGGAATTGACTTGGAACTATTTTTTTTATTTATTTTAGAAAACAATATTCCTAAAGTAATGTTTTTCAGAAAAAATAAACCTATAAATACACGGTGGAATTTAATCGGTGAACAGGAACCCATTTTTCTAATTCAGTAATCGATGGCGGTCACGTTTATGTAGTACTTAAGTGGAACCAAGTTTTTTTTTTTAGCATAACAAATTTTTATGTTGAAATTAAACTTTAATTAAAATTTATTGTCACCCTACTAATGGTTTAGTCTGAAAAGTTTAATACCTCTTTTCAAACTATCAGCCATGCATCGCTCTTATTTTACATAGGAATAGAGTCTATCGCAAAAATTAAAGCATGTGAGTGGTTATTGCTCATTTATGTTTTAAGTTTCTATGGCTGATAGTTTGAAAAGAGGTATTAAACTTTTCACACTAAACCATTAGTAGGGTGACAATAAATTTTAATTTCAACATAATAAAATTTTATGCTAAAAAAAAACTTGGTTCCACTTAAGTACTACATAAACGTGACCGCCATCGATTACTGAATTAGAAAAATGGGTTCCTGTTCACCGATTAAATTCCACCGTGTATATAGAAAATTAAATGCGCGTATTTATTTTGACAATTCGTCAAAACTCCCGCTCAGTGCTGCCATCTCACCTCCTCATAGCGGCAGAAAAAGTATCAAAAACCCTCATTGGCAAAATTCATAATGCTGTAGCAATTAATTTTGGCATTCATTACAGTAATGCGACTGGATCAACTCATTGGATATCTTTGTCTGTAACAGTTTTTTATACGGCCAGCGTCCAATTATTCCATACTGTACTTTCGGTGGTATATCGTACTTTGACTATTTGGCAATTTTAGCTGCTATGTACAACTTGACATTGAATGTGTAAACTGTAGCAATTTTAATTGCAATTGTAATTTATAAATAAAAATTCGTGGATAATATAGAGATAATTCTAGCCTCAAACTAAGCCAAACTGACCCTGTAGATACAGATAATATTCGTATTTCAAAAGCATATAATACATCAACATATATTCGGCACATAGCATCTAAAAACAGAGTCCCTACTAGACCAAGTACTAACACTTACTTGTGGTTTATTCTGAACCACAACAGGCCTAACGGAGGCGACACGGTCTTTGAGACAAAATTTCATTGTACAGTCGACGTCAAAGATATCATTGCGATTTAGGTGCCAAAATATATTTACACGACGGCACCTAAACCGTAATGATATCTTTAACGTCGACTGCACAACATTTTTGGGTTACTACATCAAAAGAGGTTACACTTTCTGACTTCACCCTTCTTCCCCAGGATCGAGACCTCCAACGGCATCCAACAACAAGAAGAAGGCCAGCTCCAAAACGCTGGCTCCGAAAACGAGGCCATCTCCGTCCGAGGCCAGTACTCCTACACCGGCCCCGATGGAGTGGTCTACACCGTCACCTACATCGCTGACGAGAACGGCTTCCAGCCCCAGGGTGCCCATCTTCCCCAGGCTCCTTAAACTAGTCAAGTCCCCATAAGCAATGCTGTGATAAGCGCCCGGTTGTTAATAAAGTAGTTTTTGTTTTAATGTTATATTGTTGTTTTATTGCTTGGAGACTTCTTATATCTCGTTCGATTGGCTTGACTCTCAATAACCACTTTGTTTTTATACTCTATGGGTTAAGGGTATTAGGGTTTTAACCCTCCTGCCTACATATCTCCTACCTCAATTTTTAAACTCTACGAGTATGTCAATTAGACATATTTTCAATTTGAATTGGCAAATGACATAATTTGAAAGGCACGAGGTTAATTTGAAATGCATTTTTGTCTGTCTACATTAAAGGATTAAGTCGTTCAAGAACTCGTCAAAGATCTTGTGCCTATGATCAATAATCATCAAAGTGACAGATGTATCAAAGTTGCGTTGCGCCCTAACCAACGTGTAATGAGTGCTGTATTACACCTTATGGCATTAACTTTTTTGATTGGCTAATTTAATTAATTATCACCTTTCGAGAGATAGAGCAAGTACTCCATTCATTGCCATCCTTAACTGTTACCAGCTATTACAAGGGAATGAAGCTCAACCATTTCAAAGCAAGTGGGTGGTAAGCTACAGAAAAGTATTCCATTTGCAGCTTACTGCACCATCATCTATAGGCTTATTATAGTTCCACTTTTACTGTATATTGTTATATATGTTAACGGCAATGACACGATAAAATCCAGATCCCAACATAGTTTTAAATTATCATCCGTGAACTTTATTTATATTGTAATCATTGTGAAACATAACGAAGCGTATTTTTAAGATAAAGATAGCGATATTTTGACAAAACCTGTGGTGGATGTTTTGATGTGAATTTTATGAAAAAAAAAGATAGCACAATTTTAGTTACAAACCAGATAAAAAAAGAGGTATAAAACTTGAACTTGAGTATTGAGTTAGCTGAGATAGATAAAGAATGTAGATGAAGCGTAATGAAAATAATAATTTCAGTTCATTATATAACTATGATTTTATTACGTAATCACTGACTTCCACAAAAAAACAATAACAGTTACAAGCATACATGAAGCTTTGGTTTAAAATTGCTTGCGATAAAATATCTCGATTAATGTCTACTAATTAACAGATACCTACAATAAATCTTTGTTTTATAACATACACATTTCGGTTATTTCAGAAATGGAGAAAATGCTAATTATACCAGCAAACTATGTAATTATTAAAACTCATGTGTAACATAAAAAAATACAAAGAGCGATCAATTTCGAAAACCAAAATGTAAAGGGCATGCATGGCTGATGACATAAATTTTAAAATTGATGAGCCATAAAATCCAAAACAGGATACTCGTTTCCGAAAAGCAGGCTAACGCCGTATAGTAATATAGATGTTAATAAGCAACCTTCTGCCGGTGGGCAGAAGAGGCATTATCATTTATAATTTTATCCTTGAAATTAGAATTTGACATTTGACTATTTTAGACAAACAGAATCGTTATATTACAGAGTTTAGTCATGGTCAAGTAATGTTTGATGGCGTGTTTACGTGTTTGGCATTCATTAAACTGTCATTAATATGGGTAATCGCTAATTTATCTACGTGCATTGAATTTTATTGAACTTAGTATATTCAATTAGGTGCCTATCTGCATGTATACATATGTGTACATGTATGTCTATTATTTTTTTTTTGTCAAAATGAATTTAATTTAAACATCGGTAAGAACATTACACTTAGATTTATATTTATATTAACGTAAAGGTTCATTTTCATATCTGAAAACATTTTTATTTCTATATATTTTTTTATGTATTTTGTTTTTATATTTTCTTATATGTAGTAAAATACTTTATATATTAAATTTGATGTATCATTTGTCTAAAACACACAGCGAAATCGGAATAATTGTATATTGTACCGTCAATGCATTAATTTTTTTATTATTTTTCCCGTGTTCTACAATTTATTTAGAGGCTTTTGGTAGGTCTCAAGTAAAAAAATCAAATTCGGGACACCCTATTGTATAAATACGAAATAAAAACATTTCGAGGATTGCGTTTCATGCATTTAAGGTGCAAGTAAGGTAGGTTGTAAAATTTAAACAATAATAAATAGATATCGCCTTGTATAAAATAAGATACCTATGCCAATGTTTATGCACCATAAGAGTAGGTCTATTGCATTTTTATTAATAAATACAATCTGAGACGAAATCGTTACTGTACGTTGTTGTTACCTACGTCTTACAGTAGCTTGTTAGAGAAAACTTACCCAATGTTTGAAAAAATTTGAAGTTTTCTAATACATATAACACTATACTACCAATAACTTACTCCAAATGATTAGTGAAAAAAAAACGTATTAATCTCCTTACCTGAAAAAAAATCAGTTCCTTAACCCGAATTATCCTGAAGATTATAACAGAATAAATTTACCTCTCTATCGGTTGTCTTTGGTTACAACTAATAGGCTACTCTCCTTAGACCTAATGAGCTAAGTGCATAAGTTATTAAAGTAAGATTTACTCAAATAAGATCTCTAAACTTCGATCTCAGTCGTTCTCTAAAGATATGTCTATAGCCCAATCTGATTGCAACGATGAAAATGCAAGTCGCGGCAATTAGACCGACGAATCTCGATAATTACGAGACGCGCATGTCGCTGATATATTGCAATCTATCAAACGTCTTCAAAGTGCACGCCACACCATTGTACACGTTTGCACGTGACCGTTTTCAACTTATCGTATTTACGTCACATGTCTAGACGCAAAATCGCAGCCACCAAACCCATGAAATAGCCTTTAAACGCCTCCGTCCGCTACCGAATGCACAAGCATTCTTCAATCAAATCCATCTTATAGCTTAACCTTTAACAAACTAACCCATTGACATTCACCTTGTTACGTAAGAGCGCATCTTCTCAATTTACATCAAAAAACGTACACAAGTCACATTTCACTACGTTTATTTTCAATCTTATATAAGTTTAATACGGTTCAAAATCAGATAGGTACGTTTAGCGTAGCTATAAGTTACAGCTAGTGTTTTATGGAATTGACATATTGAAAGTTCATTTCTCACCATGATGGTTATGATATACAAATTTGGAAATGCATGTAACTGAGCGGTTATGATATTGTTAGTACTCGAATAACTTGATATAGCATATACGTATGTAATAAATACAGTTCAAAGCAAGTGTCTGGTTGACATATACATATTATATTTACGCCCACGCTGGGCAAATGGATTGGCGATCGCAATAGTGTGTCCACTATGATGACGCTGCTGCCCATCATCAATCTGTCAACGAGTGGTCAATGATAATTCAATCCCTTGGTAGACTCTTACGACACTCACGGGAAGAGTTGGGGTGGTGACAAATGTATTCTTACTGACAGCACACGTCTACGAGTAAGTCAATGCTAAATGATGCTTAATTTATAATATTTTTTCCCCTCATGATTAAAATTGTGATAAGCGTCAAAAAGCGTAGGCATTTTAGTAGGTAGTTGTTCAGTGACCTGACATCGAATTTAAATTAGTATTTTATTGCCGTCTAAAAAACCTTTTAAAAATTATCTCGTGGGCAGTGAATGGTTTCATCTTCATATTAAAATGCAAACATTTAGGCACATGGCATTGAGACAAACTTCGTTTTAATTAATTAACGAATGAAAAAGGCGATATCTAGTTTCAAAACGAGAGAAAAATCAACAACGACAATATGTTTCATAATAAAAGTGAAAGACCATTTGAAATCTTAAGAAAAAAATGGTGTGTTTTTTCCATACTTTTTTAACGGAAACGTTCTAATTCTGTTTCCATTAACTTCATTATTATTGGACATTAATCTTCAGTATTTCTTCCTTTAAATATTTGTGTTAGTTTTTAGTAAAACGTCCCACTTTGTCGCTTACCATAAAGCTGCTTTATGGCAAACGACAAAGTGGAACGTTTTACTGAACTCACTCATATTTGTGGTATGTAGGTAGTATGTACGCGCCGCGCTCGCGTGTCGTGAGGCGTGAACGCGTTTTCAGTGCTTGATAATGGAAACCTAGGCTCTCCGAAACATGTTGCGAGTTGTAACTAAACACATGTGAGTTTAACCGTTTAATTATATTTACAGTCTTAGATAATTATGTAGGTATTGAAAATTAATAGTAATTATCCGAAAACAGAGTTTTGATACCGTGCTCGGAATTCCGGTGGTCATTTCAAAGAATACTTAAGAGTATTCATACTACACATTACTTATATCCATTTTTGTGTAATGAAATTGGCTGGAAACTGGCTTGGGAAGCTGGACGTGGTTCATACTAAACTGATATTTTCCATGGACAAAATACGTACAGATGTAGTGAGAAATGACTTGCCTTCGGAAACGTTCGTCAACGTCATGCTGTTTCAGTCTATCTCACTGAGACTGACAGTAATAGCTGTCATGCTACTTCAGTCAGACTCGGTGACACTGCCTGAAACAGCATGTGTTTACGAACGTTTCCGAAGGCAAGTAATTTCTCACTACACCTGTACGCGTGTTGATAAATGTGTCTAATACTGCTTCGAACTTCGAAAATCGTTAAACTGCATTTGTCACTATCACGCAAATAATTGGCTTACAAATTAATTGCATGCTTAGCTAAGTAGAATGTATCGGAAAACTTGAAAATTGACAACCATATCATGTAATACATTCTTGCAAAGAAATAAATGATAAAATTATAAGTGATAACTTAGAGTGACGGAGAAAAACTGATCGAAATTTAAGAACATCGAAGTTCCCTTCAAAATAAAAAAAAATAAAAAATAGTAATCACTTTCAAAAAGCAAATATCATATCTCAGCCACGTGGTCACCGACGCATGCAACTCTTCGTTGTAATTTTACAACCTCATCCTGACCCCGAAGAAGCATTAAGTTGACGGGCTTATTCTGAGAGTACTTTAACATAACTTGTAGGTACCTACTGAAGTCGCGTTGTAGTTTTGGTTTACTAATATGTGGCCCAAAATTTTATGGCATATTATAGACTAAAGTCTCATTTGATCACCGACAACCGCTGTTCTAATGGAATGCCATACAATACTCAATCAATGTCATTCAGAGTACCTACTTATAACAACTACTTAGCGCAAACTTCTAAAATCTTTCGAACATCAATCTCTCAGCCTTCGACGTTCGCGGTTCCTTCTGTTGTTGATTTAGTGGATTTACCTCACATCATCAGCCTATGGCAGTCCACTGCTGGACGTAGGCCTCTCCTATTAACTATGCGTATAGACGCATTAGGAGGCAAATGCCTATAATCGCCACGCTGGGCAAGATGATTGGCGATCGCAGTAATGTGTCCACTATGATGACGCTGCTGCCCATGATCAATCTTTATTATCAAATAATGGTCAGTGACACTTCAATCCCTTAGTCGACTCTTACGACACCCGCAGGAGTTGGGTGGTGACAAATGTATTCTTAATGTCGTCACAACACGGCTGTGGATTTACCTATTGGATTGTATTCCGTAAAGGTCAATTGCAAAAAAATACATTTAATCAAAACAAAAATCACGATCGCATTAACTGTGTCACGAAAGTTAGTCATACAAATTATATGATATAGGTATTCTGTCCAACAACCTTAGGCAGTACAATAAGTTAGAAAATGTAGGTGCGTATTGTTGATCGGTAATGGAGAATTTGAATTGATCGCCCATTTTCACTGCCAAAAGTTGTAACACAAAATTTAACTTCGTAACAGAAAAATTATAACGTTAAGTTTGGCTAGTTAAATTCGAAACAGATTTCGGTTAGGTATACCGATCGAGCTGGAATTTTGTATGTATACATATGCAAGTAATGTGACTGTTAACGCCTGGTAACACTGACACCGGCGTTGACCAATCCAGACGACCGTCGGTAGCGAATCACAGGGCTAATATCAGATATTTTTTTACCCATAATGTATGCAGCGTGTATATTTGACATAACCGCTAACTTTAGGGGGTCTTAATATAGGCACTAATTAATATATTTATCGTAAAATTATTTAAAAAAAGCAAACTTTTTTTTGGTATAAAATAATTCAGCTCGCAATGTAAAGCTTTGTTGTTGTTTGTTGACAATAAACATCGTAATGTCGCAACCGTCACTAGTGATAAGTGTACGTCGTACATTGCTGCTCAAAAAAAAAACAAAAATTAATTACGGCATGGTAGTTAACGCTAAATTAATAATTGTCATAAAAGTTAGATTATAATACTTAAATCTACGTCTGGTTACAATATGCGGCTATATTTCATATACACACTGTATATATTATTATAAATTAATGAGCATAGTAAAAGTGACTGTCAGAATACTCCCGCGCAGCCGGTTGTGACGCTAACGCGGTGAATGTCAAGGCCGGTCAGAGCAGGTGACAGCGACGGTTAGATTTACTACATTTTTGACTATTCCTGAATAAAAATGGCCGTGTGGTGATGGCATTAAGAATAAATTTGTCACCACCCCAACTCTTCCCGCGGGTGTCGTAAGAATCGGCTAAAGGATTGAAGTGTCACTGACCATTCTTTGACAGATGATTGATGAGCGTCGACGCTTACGGCACCCGCAGTAAGAGTTGTGGTGGTGACTTATGTATTCTTACTGCCGTCACCACACGGCAGGTTATAGATATTATATGCAATTGCATCAATTCGCATAGATAATATAGCCTTATAACGGAAATAGAAATGGTGATAGAGGAATGGTGGATGATGTGATGCGATTGTCAGCCACTTCAGCATAGCAGCATAGTTATGTGAAGCGAAATCGGCGCTTGAAACTAGTAAATATATTGTTTTAAGCAAGGCAGGACGAATTTCCAAATATACTGACGACGGGTGCATGATTGAAAATGATACACATATAAAATAAAAACATGTTTGGATAAGATAGTTTAGTTTAGTTTCGAAGAACCTTTCATGAGACTTCTGGCAATAAAGAGAGAAAAAAAATAAAGGCCTCTTAATCAAATGTAGATCAAGGCCATAATTTATTTATAGCTAATTTATTACAGCTAATAGATGGCAGCACTAGCTCTCTAGCTATTCTAGAAAACTGAAAAGTATTCTGATAGGAGGTGCATGCATGTATTGCTTGCCCTTAGAGCATGGTCAAAGGCGCCTAGCCTTGTAAGGGATTGCATATAATGCATATACACGAGAAAATTGCCCGGTGGTTGCTAAAACCGAATGGCCGAGCGGTGCAGGCATCAGCCGCGAAAGCTGAGCATGTGGGTTCGATTCCCACCTCGGACGTTGGAGATCTTGGTCGTTTTTTCTTTGGTATATGACATCCAATATTTATAATATTTATAGCTTTTTAACTATATTTTCCCAATTTTTTCATTTGTAATTTACAGTTTACATTTCATTACAATCCCCAGTCTTTCTAATTTTTCAAAATTATAAGTATAATTACTATAAGTATGTAATGTCTAGTGCTTTCAATTACTTACCTATTATCGATTATAGGTCGATTTGTGTGAGTTGTCCCAAGATATTTAATTTATTATTTATTTATTTATTTATATTCCTCCTATAAATATATTTATAATGTTTAACCTTATTTTTCGCTACACTTTTCCACACATGATCAAGGTGGCCGCTATTCTACGCGTCCTTGCGATGCGCGTGGGCATATAAATACTGTGTCCAGCGGAGAGACGCCACCAGTCGCCAAATAACATTCCAGTTAGAACAACCAAAAATCTACAATTAGCAAAATGAAATCGGTTAGTGGACTACTTGTTAAGATGGAATTAAGTGTTGTATCTTCATAAGTAAAAATCATAATAATTGACATTATTAAAACACATAATTTCCGTTTAACAAAAATTTTTAATATTTTTTTCTCAAACATCGTGCAAGATGTTCAAGTGCAATAGGCAATAAAATTAAACATATGAATGTGCTCTTTTACATATTTTTCCTAACTTTCGCGCGTGGTAATTTCTCTTTTTGACGCACTTCTTATGAAAAAAATCGTTGCTATTGTTAACAGTATACTTACCATGAATTGGAATGTAATGTTTACTTTAGCTTATAAAACTAGGATTACTTGATACGTAAAACAGTCTATCACACTCACACTGATCAAGCGTGACTACTTTACGCACGTTAGTACCTTATACAGGTATTCTTAATAAATAATAACTAAATCCATGCTTACAATCTCGACAGTTCATCGTCTTCGCTCTGCTCGTCGCAGCCGCCGCCGCCGCTCCCCAGAGCAACCCCGCCGATGCGCAAGCGCAGGTCCTCAAGTATGACGCTGAGAACATCGGCGTTGATGGCTACAAGTTCGCGTGAGTATATATTTATTAGCATATTATGGCATTGGTCTTACTTACCGCAAGCTACTAAGCTATGACCGTATCATCACATCATCAGCCTATGTTAGTCCACTGCTGGACGTAGGCCTCTCCTATTAACGATGCGTATAGACGCATTAGGAGGTAAATGCCCATGATCGCCACGCTGGGCAAGCGGATTGGCGATCGCAGTAATGTGTCCACTATGCTAATGTAGCAATATGCTGAATTGGAGTCCATTTTGTGGCACTTAGTTTATTTTTGTATTCTTGTTTTAATGTGCATATTATGTTGTGCCATAAATAAATGTTTTTTCTTTCTTTCTTTCTTCTATGATGACGCTGCTGCCCATCATCAATCTTGTACAATGGTCAGTGACACTTTAATCCCTTAGTCGACTCTTACGACACCCGCAGGAGGAGTTGGGGTGGTGACAAATGTATTCTTACTGCCGTCACCACACGGCACGAACGAACACGGGATGAACAGTATCGGCTATAAACACAAATAAAAGATACACACGCCCGTGTAAATGAAAGAGACACGGCGATACTCGCCAGGTGGTGATAGCGGATAGCTGAGCGAGTATCGCCGTGTCTTTTGTTCGTGTTTATAGCCGATGGTTCATATTCATAGCTTAGTAGCTCGCGGTGAGACCAGTGCCTATAACATGAGGAGAAAAGGGAAATAAAAAAATAGGATTCCTGAGGTTAAAAAAAGGGGAAAAAAAAAATTTTGGCTTTATTTTGGTATTTCGAATACGTCACTAGGTATAAAAGTATTTTATTGATAAAACTACATCAATTATAAATATTGGATGTCATATATAGGTACCAAACAAACGACCAAGTCAAGGGTGAATAGGCACCTTCTGGGCAAACTCACTCCATCGTAGGCCACGTCTCTGCCCTTGGCTAGTCTGTGGCCATGAGTAAGCCTATTTCAAATTAAAAAAAAATAAGATCACCAACGTCCGATGTGGGAATCGAACCCACGTGCTCAGCTTTCGCGGCTGATGCCTGCACCGCTCAGCCGCACTGTCTTAAAACTATATAAGTCGTTGGAATTACGACAAGTTATCTTCTTGAAAACCAGCGTTATTCATGATAAGCGTTGCATCAGTTGCATAAGCCCCCACGTTCCATGTCATCTATTCTTCACAGCTTTTTTAATTTTTTAATCTTTTATTCACAGTTACGAGACCTCCAACGGCATCAGGCAGGAGGAGCAGGCACAACTCCAGAACGCTGGCACCGACAACGAGGCTATCTCCGTCCGCGGCCAGTTCTCCTACACCGGCCCTGATGGCGTGGTCTACACCGTCACCTACGTCGCTGATGAGAACGGCTTCCAGCCCCAGGGTGCCCATCTTCCCCAAGTCCAATAGCCAATGAAATCTAGTCATCCTTAATAAAGATTTAGTTTTGTTTTTATATCGTGGTTTTACTCGTATACCTGGCTTCTATTTCGCCACAATGACAAGCGGCTGCCCTAAGCTGAAGTCAAGTAAGTGCTTTTCGACAAATTTTACAGGAGAGCAAAAAAACTAAATTTGTAATATTTATTGACTTATCTCTCTAAAGTGTATGTAAAAAGGATGTCATTGGATAGTGTGGGATAAATGCAACCTATTAGTGCTTTGTTTCGTTTAGTTAGGTCTACCAATCAATTTTAAATGGCAAAAAAGGTTTCTGCTTAGATATGAGTCAAATAGCATTCTACACAAAGTCAAGTATCTCTATATTGCTCGGGTAACTCTTAGGATATGTTATGTAAAATTACAATAAAAACAACTGTTTTTATAATCAACAGACTTTATTACAGTGAAACCCCGTTAATACGATTTCGTAGGGACCAGACAAATAACGCGTCTTAAGCGGGAAAGCGTATTATGCGGGAAGAAGACATTGCATTTATTTTTTGTCAAATTTTTAATTTTTCTGTGTAATGTTACATGTGAGATATTTTTCTTATACATATTATATATGTCAGAGGGACAGCCGAGAACAGGGGAGGCGAATATTTAATTCCTAGCTACTGATTGTATCTACTTACAAAGGTGTATACTATGCATGGACGCACATAATTAAACACAAGGTAAATTACAATCTTTTATTATACTGGTTCACAAATGATAAACCTCTGTCGTGAGAAGAACCAGCAAGAAACTCAGACGGTCTTACATTTTCCAAACTTTAAATAATCACAACAAGTACACACTTAAAGACTATTTACAACACTATAAACTATACTGATAGAAAACGACTGGAGAGTTATTAGCTTGCGTCCATGCATCATTTACTCAACCCTGGAATGCTTTATTCCAACTCTAAATCAAGAATGAATCCCTGAACACTGCGCTAGTGACCTTTTATACCGTGCGCTCACAAACTACTCCTTCATAGGAGGGTAGATCCCAACATGACGTTTAATGTCTACCTGCATGGACCAAGCAAAGAACATCTCAAGCAAAACATTGCTTATCGTTTTCTAGATTTTATAACTCTTAACAAATTAAATGTAAACATTGCAAATAAGACTATTCAGACGTTCGATGACTCGAAATATCGTACACGTCTGCGCCAACTGAAGCATGTCTCCGACACGGCCATACTGACAAGACAAGCGTCCTCGCTTGTATCTGAAACAAACACGTACACCAGTAGTCTTTGTTACCACTCGGTCACTCCTGACCAAATTATCTGTCTAAAAAATCATCTCAACTCAAGAAAAATAATTTTCATATTTGCAACTGAATTTAGGATCACTTATGGTCAATTAATTACCACCAATTTCAAATCTAGAGCAAACAAGTATCATCTGGCTTTCGTAGCCACATTTTACGTAAAACATTACAGAAAACTTTCGGAGGAACATAATGTCATTCGTGGCCTATTGGTTATCACATAACCACACACACTACGCGCATCCCCAAGGGATCGCCGATTCATCCCTATGACACTACGGTCTCTAAAACGCGACCTCCGCCAGAGCATGTCGCGCACCGCGTACCCACGGACTACTCACAGGCAGACACAACGGGCTACGGCTACGATCAAGCCTCTGGTACGGTCGACCCATTCTGACTCCAATCCATAATGGGATAGAAATGAGTACTGTTACATATTACGAAATCACATTTGAAAAAAATTCACACACGATCATTTCACACTCCTCTTTTACCTATAACCTGTTAGGGCATCGTTGGAACATCTTACAATCATCAATGTGACTCTAAACACATCCACCACTTTAGCAAGGTACGCAGGTATACCACCAACAGTTATCAGAAATACTATAAGCAAACTCATCGTGCATGACCTCAGCAATGTACACAGAAAAACAATCTACAGTCATCAACATGTCACAAAACACCCGCTATCCGAGTAAAGTACACGGACACATCTATAACCTTCAGCGCAGTCACTGACTGACCTGAGTAAATAAAGTTTGCAAGAACACTCTATAACTCTCAACAACATTGTTGGCAAACTCATCATCCACGACCTTAGCAAGGTACGCAGGAATACCATCTACAGTCACCATTAATACTGTAGGAACACTTCATCTACGACCTCAGCGAGGTACGCAGGAATACCATCTACAGTCACCATAATACTATAGGCACACTTTATCCACGACCTCAGCTAGGTACGCAGGAACACTGTCTACAATCATCACATGATTGTACAAAACCATCCACAGTCACCAAACTGACTGTGGGCATACTCTGAAGCCAACTTATTACTTTGCCCAACATACGATTTACAACATTCGTCATCACGTTTGGGATTTTGACAAGACAATGTCAAAAATCATGCCCGTCTTTAGGCAATTAACACCCCGGCTCATTTTTACCCCCAGAACGTAACGGTATACCAAAAATTCACATCTATCATCACGTCATCAAATATCACTCAGTTACATTTCTTGAAACTCAAGTTCAGTTTTACCAATTAAAGTCAAAATGATTTAAACTAAAGAGTCAATCCCTCTACTCAAACAAAAACTTTAATTTCTGTCCATGGGCTTGTTAGGATCCTATAACCCATCAGAAGTTAACCATTTCAGCCGCGTAAGTGCTACTCCTCGCAAAGAGTATACTGCACATAAAAAGCAGTTCACGTGCACCTTTTACATGCTCCGGAACTTTCGATGCGATTATTAGATCACGCTCAATCCATCGAACTTGCTCTCAGTCCATTGAAAGCTCAAATGACATAAGAACTCATTAAACTTAACAATTACCCTTTCCGCATTTAAAGTAGTTAATACAAAATTAAATGCCGCAATTCAGTATCATATTTTCTTTAGGTACTCATTTAATCAACTAAGGGAATTAAAATCAACTTCATTAACATTTGAAACAGACTAGCCAGTCTGTCTATGTACTTACTACTTTACTAGCTAGTAACCGACATAGTTCTACAATAGTAAAAATGAAACACTTCACTTCAACAAAAACAACAAATGGGTTGCAGTACTCACAGCAGTTACAATACTCCAGATGCTACACCGAGCAATAGAGTCTTAACAACCACCTCCATGGCTGTCGGACAATCAAAACGCATTGACCACTTACACCATTAAACCAAACGCACGCCACTCACAGTCGTGGCCGCACTGAGACGGAAAAATAGATCCGATTTTACACCTACGACTACGAATGATAAATGGTGTATGTAGTCCGAGAAAACTGAACCCAACAAAAATGTAAATAGTTTCATTCCACGATTGCAAACTATACGATTGCAAACTATAATGACTAATTCTAGTACCCACCATTTTAATTGAACTAAGGTAGTCAAACTGAAACTATTGACGGTCCAAATAATAAGAAATGATTATCATCATCATCACCATAACCACCATCATCATCACAATAACCATCATCATCATCATAACCACCATCATGATCATAACAACCATCATCATCATAACCACCATCATCATCATAACCACCATCATCATCATAACCACCATCTTCATCATAACTACCATCATCATCATAATCACCATCATCTCAACCATCATCATCATCATAACCACCATCATGATCATAACAACCATCATCATCATAACCACCATCATCATCATAACCACCATCATCATCATAACCACCATCTTCATCATAACTACCATCATCATCATAATCACCATCATCATCATAACCACCATCATCATCACCACCATCATCATCATCATCATCATCATCATCACCATCATCATTATCACCACCATCATCATCCTCATCATCCTCATCATCATCATCATCATCATCATCACCATCATCATCATCACCATCATCATCATCATCATCATCATCATCATCATCCTATATCAGAAATTGTTAAAATACATCTCAATGCGTTTAATAAAACTTTAATAAAGTCTTTAATAAACTTGCGTAACCTTACGTTATCGCTGTCTAATTTAGTTTTAATGTTGCATTTCTTGCTCAAGTTTTAACTCTATAGAATCGAAAGGGTAGAAGCCCTCGATGACTCAACAACATTAGCTCAGGGCTCAAATAGCTCAACAAAATGTGAACTCCTCACCGGATTGACAACGTGTCTACACCACGCGCTGCACCACGTGTTCACGGTAGGCAGCAGCGACACCAGTCATCAGCCTCTGGCACGCCGTCAGGACATGCTGACAGCAATAGCTTGCAGGCCGGCAGCTCGCTCCAATTCACCACGTTGAACTGTAATCATCAAATTGTACGGTATCAGTTTTATGACAGAGATATTTTGCACGCGAGCTCTCAACTGAACCTGATCACAAAAATAAAAAGTTGAGGTTAGGGTATTGGTATCTTTTTAACTTTGTATTAAAATAATAATGGGCTTCACTTTATTACAACCAAGTTAATCTCGCAGATAATAAAACTTTATTGAGAACACAAAAACTTCACGCTAAAAATATAAATGTCAAACTGTTATTTCTTTAAATTACTGCTTCGAATTTTGCATTAAAACAATTGGAACGAAACTTGTCCTTGTACATCCGTTGCTCCAAAAGCAACTCCCGAAGAGCTGGAGTCTTTATTCTCCTTCATTTCCTGGACGTTTCACAAGAAATTGTGGTAGTTTCATCGCAACAGCATAGTCGTCATGAACGGAACTTCTGGCTACTATGAACGTGTTGTTCTTGAAATTGAAACATTCTGAGCTCGTTTCATTGCCACAACATAGTCATCAGTATCATCAATTCATCACTAACGAAATCATCACGAAACATTCTGTAACATAAATTTCACACGCATAGAAAACTTAAAAAAACAGGCATACGAAATCTCTAATCAATTTTTGGTAGACCACAAAACAAAACCACGGGTTACTTGCCCGTATTTCAGAACTGGTAGTATTTCAAAAGTCAGAAAAGTAACAAGTATGAGCCATGATATTCTTTGAAATTATTCAAATTACTGTTTTTTTTTTGTGAAGTGGGTGAGATACCTACCCACATGTATTGCAACAATAGAAATTCCATAAAAAAACTAACTTGACATCTCAAATTACGTCTCGAAACAGACTTTGCTTCAAAAGATACGAGTGGTTTACACCTTACACCAAATAAAAAAGAAACGATAGTTCAACCTTACCGACTGTCGATGATTTCAAACCTCACTCTTTACGTGTGGTACATTTACCATCACCACTTATTGTAGGCGATTAGTCAACATCCCGCTTTCTGATGTCAGAGGGACAGCCGAGAACAGGGGAGGCGAATATTTAATTCCTAGCTACTGATTGTATCTACTTACAAAGGTGTATACTATGCATGGACGCACATAATTAAACACAAGGTAAATTACAATCTTTTATTATACTGGTTCACAAATGATAAACCTCTGTCGTGAGAAGAACCAGCAAGAAACTCAGACGGTCTTACATTTTCCAAACTTTAAATAATCACAACAAGTACACACTTAAAACAAGACTATTTACAACACTATAAACTATACTGATAGAAAACGACTGGAGAGTTATTAGCTTGCGTCCATGCATCATTTACTCAACCCTGGAATGCTTTATTCCAACTTTAAATCAAGAATGAATCCCTGAACACTGCGCTAGTGACCTTTTATACCGTGCGCTCACAAACTACTCCTTCATAGGAGGGTAGATCCCAACATGACGTTTAATGTCTACCTGCATGGACCAAGCAAAGAACATCTCAAGCAAAACATTGCTTATCGTTTTCTAGATTTTATAACTCTTAACAAATTAAATGTAAACATTGCAAATAAGACTATTCAGACGTTCGATGACTCGAAATGTCGTACACGTCTGCGCCAACTGAAGCATGTCTCCGACATATATTTAACTGATTTGGACGCACAGATAAAGAAAACAAATTGTACTAAGGTTGCACATGCAGGTGTATGCAATGCGATGGGATCATGAACTTTACTGGTCGCTTGGTCAATGCAACAAAGTTACCTACAAAGGAGGAGCGATCGGTAGAATTATTTTTTCCAGCCTAATTTTCAATTGGTATAGTAAAATTATAACATTCCTGCTTACATCTATAAGTAAATAATGCCATACGTCAATGTAACTTGGGTTACAGACAGCGTATTAAACGGGATGATGAATCGTATTAACCGTACAAAAATGTAGGAAAACAGCATGCAAAATGCAGGGACCGGCATAAAATGGCGTATTACGCGGGAAATCGTATTAAACGTGATCGTATTAAGCGGGTTCTACTGTATAAGTAAATAATGCCATACGTCAATGTAACTTGGGTTACAGATAGCGTATTAAACGGGATGATGAATCGTATTAACCGTACAAAAATGTAGGAAAACAGCATGCAAAATGCAGGGACCGGCATAAAATGGCGTATTACGCGGGAAATCGTATTAAACGTGATCGTATTAAGCGGGTTCTACTGTATTTATGAACAATTTGTAGAAATTAAATTACAACGTGCAGAAAGGTAATTACGATTGATCATTTCTCCGTTCTCGCTACTTAATTATCCAAGTTAATAACATCTCCTTCGTCAATTAAATCAACTGAATTTTGATTTGTTTTCAGTTCTTTCCAGAATGTTTGCAGCCTCTGAGGAATGAGTTATTACTGTAGTTTATGTGTTCTTACTCAAATTCTTCTAAATTTGACAGATCACCTGTAACGTCCAGAAGGGCTAATTCGCACCTTTAGAATAAAAGTGACCTAATTCCAAATTTTGGAATGATTAATTATGTACTTAATTAAAAACACTTAAAAGCTTAAAATTCCTAATTCGAAAATTTTGGATTAAGTCACTTTCATTCTAAAGGTGATATTTTGCAGTGAATTTTCTGTCACTTTTGGTGGCACTGGAGGGCCTTTACACACCGATAATTTGGTTCTGTAAGAAAAAATAAAAATAATATTAGCTTGCAAATGTACATTAACTTTTTATAGTAAAAATATCAAATGTAACAATGAAACGTACAAATCCAAAAAAAAAACATAAAATTACCACAAACTTCAAAACGGTACGCATACTGATGAGGAGTAGGTCTAGTGATACCGTGCATATGCATACTATGAGTATGCATATGCACAAAACTACCTATTCAATTTGTTTTTTTTAATAAACAGGTAACTGAGACGTACACACAATAATAATTCTTTTTATTACAACAAATTAAATTAAGGCCACTTTAACAAAATATATGATTCTGTCCAATCTGATGACTACAATAAGCGAGTGAATAATATGAATTAGGTACTCACTCGTTAATTTCCGCATCTTGTATATACCTATACACATAAACACCAGCCTTTTTGCCCGTAGGCCTGAATCCGTAAGAATTCTGCGTCTCTTTATAAGTTATAAACAAATTATTAGTTAGGTAACCAATTGGTCCTTTTTATACCTAAATGTTCGCACTTCACAACACAACACAGTGTAACACATTAAACACGCGTAAATAATGATTAATGAATAATTATAAATTTGAGGGATTTTGTTTACTATTATGTTTACGACGATATAAGTTTATAAAACTATTCATCAGGTTTCTACCGTTTTCATGATTTAATGTTAGTAGAATGCATCATAACAAACAGATTGAATCAAACGTTGAACTCAAGTATCTAACCGAACTATTTGAATTACAAGTATCTGTTCTAAGATACTTGCCTTCACCATAGAATAAGGGAGATACTTGCCTTCATCGTAGAACGCATCGCTAAAAATAAATACAGACGATTTTTAAAAGCCCATATCTTCAAAAGTAAAAACAATTTTAAAATTTTTGTTTCAGTATAAGATGCGTTTTTTAATAAAGTTGTCGAAAATGAAAAAAAAAAGTTTTTGAAAATTTGGCACATACTTGACTTCAGCTTAGGGCAGCCGAAGTGTGACAATTGTAAAATAAAACATATCTTGAGACATCTTACAGAAATCAACGTAGTCCCAAGGAAAGCTCAATTAAAGCTTGCGATGTGGGTACCATGCGACGATATATATAATAGACAGATATACATAAATACTTAACTACATAGATAGCCATGACCAAGGAACAACTATGTCTGATAAATAGATACACAAATAATGCCCTCGCCGTGATTAAAACCCGGAGCTTCCAGCTCTGTCGGCAGGGCTACCACCAACTAGGCTACAGAGGATGACAATATCACTGTTACCGACGTCACAGGCCTCCGTAGGTTTCAGCTACCGCCACATTTATTTGTCACAGCTACGAGACCTCCAATGGAATCAGGCAGGAGGAGCAGGCACAACTCCAGAACGCTGGCACCGACAACGAGGCTATCTCCGTCCGCGGCCAGTTCTCCTACACCGGCCCTGATGGCGTGGTCTACACCGTCACCTACGTCGCTGATGAGAACGGCTTCCAGCCCCAGGGTGCCCATCTTCCCCAAGTCCAATAGCCAATGAAATCTAGTCATCCTTAATAAAGATTTAGTTTTGTTTTTATGTTGTGGTTTTACTCGTACACCTGGCTCCTATTTCACCACAATGACAAGTGTGACAATATCAATGTTACTGACGTCACAGGCCTCCGTAGGCTACGACTCCTACACCGGCCCTGATGGCGTGGTCTACACCGTCACCTACGTCGCTGATGAGAACGGCTTCCAGCCCCAGGGTGCTCATCTTCCCCAAGTCCAATAGCCAATGAAATCTAGTCATCCTTAATAAAGATTTAGTTTTGTTTTTATGTTGTGGTTTTGCCTTTGGAGTCTGAAAGTGGTCAATTTGTTGCTAGCCCATCTTCATCAAGTTGTACATTGAGTATATTAAATGATTATTATTAGGAGCCTGTATTGTCCCACTGCTGAGCAAAGGCCTCCCCCCATTTTTTCCACTTTTCACGGTTTTGTGCAGTGTCTGACCATCCCTTCAGAAACGAGTCAAGCTCATCTCGTCATCGCCGACGGGGTCTTCCGGCTCTCCGTCTCGAGATGTTGGGCTGCCACTCTGTGGTAATCTCGGCCCACAGGTCACTTGGCATGCGGGAGACGTGTCCAGCCCAGTCCCACTTTAACGTCGCCGCCTTCCGAGATACATCAGCAATTTTAGTTCTGGAGCGCAGTGTTGTGTTTCGGATACGATCTGTTAACTTTACGCCTAATATACTGCGCTCCATTGCTCGCTGACAAACCCCGAGTTTGGTCTTTTGAGAAGCTGTCAATGACCAAGTCTGTGCACCGTAGGTGAGTACTGGAAGTATGCACATGTCCATAAGTCTCCGCTTTAGTGATAGCGGGAGGTCACCCTTCATCAGATGTTTCATGGACCAATAGCTCCTCCAGGCGTTGTCAGTCCGTCTTTCGACTTCCTTCTCCTGCCGCGCCTGGAAAGAGACTAGTTGGCCCAAGTAAAGGTACTCATGGACATATGCAATAGTTTCTCCACTTAACTCAATCCTACATGCGGTACTATTGGTCATAAGTTTGGTCTTTGACATATTCATCTCCAGTCCAACCTCGAGGCTAGCGTTGCTTAGGTCTTGAAGCATCGAGTGTAGCTCGGAAATATTAAATGATACTGATTCAAAATAAGATTTCAATACTAGAAGACTTTGAGGCCGACGTCCAATTCGTTGGACAGACCAGATATCCCAACAGCTGAATATGACTGTCAGCACTGTTTCTCCAGGCCCCTATTTCATCATAATTAATGACAAGTGTGACAATTGTAAAATATCACTGTTACTGACGTCACAGGCCTCCGTAGGCTACGGCTCCTACACCGGCCCTGATAGCGTGGTCTACACCGTCACCTACGTCGCTGATGAGAACGGCTTCCAGCCCCAGGGTGCCCATCTTCCCTAAGTCCAATAACCAATGAAATCTAGTCATCCTTGATAAAGATTTAGTTTTGTTTTTATGTTGTGGTTATATTGCTTTTGGAGTCTAAAAATGGTATATTTGTAGCTAGCCCTTAGATATTCACCAAGTTGTACATTAAGTATATTAAATAATACTGATTCAAAATAACAATTCAATACTAGAACTTCGAGGCTGACGTGAAATTCGTTGGACAGACCAGATATCCAAAAACCTGAATATGATTGTCAGCACTGTTTTACCAGGCCCCTATTTCATCTTAATTAATGACAAGTGTGACAATTGTAAAATATCACTGTTACTGACGTCACAGGCCTCCGTAGGCTACGGCTCCTACACCGGCCCTGATGGCGTGGTCTACACCGTCACCTACGTCGCTGATGAGAACGGCTTCCAGCCCCAGGGTGCCCATCTTCCCCAAGTCCAATAGCCAATGAAATCTAGTCATCCTTAATAAAGATTTAGTTTTGTTTTTATGTCGTGGTTTTACTCGTACACCTGGCTCCGATTTCGCCACAATGACAAGTGTAACAATTGTTAAATAAAAAATATCTTGAGACATCTTACACAAATCAACGTAGTCCCAAGGAAAGCTCAATTAAAGCTTGCGATGTGGGTACCATGGGACGATATTTAAAATAGACAGATATACATGAATACTTAACTACACGGATAGCCATGACCAAGGAACAACTAGGTCTGATAAATAAATACACAAATAAAGCCCTCGCCGTGATTGAAACCCGGAGCTTCCAGCTCTGTAGGCAGGGCTACCACCAACTAGGCTACGGAGGATGACAATATCACTGTTACTGACGTCACAGGCCTCCGTAGGCTTCAGCTACCGCCACATGTATTTGTCACAGCTACAAGACCTCCAACGGAATCAGGCAGGAGGAGCAGGCACAACTCCAGAACGCTGGCACCGACAACGAGGCTATCTCCGTCCGCGGCCAGTTCTCCTACACCGGCCCTGATGGCGTGGTCTACACCGTCACCTACGTCGCTGATGAGAACGGCTTCCAGCCCCAGGGTGCCCATCTTCCCCAAGTCCAATAGCCAATGAAATCTAGTCATTAATAAAGATTTAGTTTTGTTTTTATGTTGTGGTTTTGCTCATACACCAGGCTCTTATTTCACCAGAATGACGATTGTAAAATAAATAAATATCTTGAGACATCTTACACAAATCAACCTAGTCTCACGGAAAGCTCAATTAAGGCTTTTGATGTGGGAACCAGTCGATGATAAATATAATAGATAGACACATATGGATACTTAAATACATAGATAGCCATGACCAAGGAAAAAATATGTCTGATAAATAAATACACAAATAATGCCCTCGCTGTGATTAAAACCCGGAGCTTCCAGCTCTGTAGGCAGGGCTACCACCAACTAGGCTACAGAGGATGACAATATCACTGTTACTGACGTCACAGGCCTCCGTAGGCTTCAGCTACCGCCATATGTATTTGTCACAGCTACGAGACCTCCAACGGAATCAGGCAGGAGGAGCAGGCACAACTCCAGAACGCTGGCACCGACAACGAGGCTATCTCCGTCCGCGGCCAGTTCTCCTACACCGGCCCTGACGGCGTGGTCTACACCGTCACCTACGTCGCTGATGAGAACGGCTTCCAGCCCCAGGGTGCCCATCTTCCCCAAGTCCAATAACCAATGAAATCTAGTCATCCTTAATAAAGATTTAGTTTTGTTTTTATATCGTGGTTTTACTCGTATACCTGGCTTCTATTTCGCCACAATGACAAGTGTGACAATTGTAAAATAAATATCTTAGGACATCTTATACAAATCAACGTAGTCCCACGGAAAGCTCAATTAAGGCTTGTGATGTGGGAACCAGGCGACGATATATATAATAGATAGACACATATGGATACTTAAATACATAGATAGCCATGACCAAGGAACAAATATGTCTGATGAATAAATACACAAATAATGCCCTCGCCGTGATTAAAACTCGGAGCTTCCAGTTCTTTAGGCATGGTTACCAGCAACTAGGCTACGGAGGATGACAATATCACTGTTACTGACGTCACAGGCCTCCGTAGGCTTCAGCTACCGCCACATGTATTTGTCACAGCTATGGGACTTCCAACGGAATCAGGCAGGAGGAGCAGGCACAACTCCAGAACGCTGGCACCGACAACGAGGCTATCTCCGTCCGCGGCCAGTTCTCCTACACCGGCCCTGATGGCGTGGTCTACACCGTCACCTACGTCGCTGATGAGAACGGCTTCCAGCCCCAGGGTGCCCATCTTCCCCAAGTCCAATAGCCAATGAAAGCTAGTCATCCTTAATAAAGATTTAGTTTTGTTTTCATGTTGTGGTTTTACTCGTACACCAGCAGCCCATCCTCAAAAGCTTGTAACTTGTAATACAAGTGGAAGTCTCTTTTCGACACTATTAATTGGATAAGGACTTCCGCTTGTATTACAAGTTACAAGCTTTCGAGAAATGGGCCCCAAGCCTCTATTTCGCCAAGATGACAAGTGTGATAATTGTAAAATAAATAAATATTTTGGGACATCTTACACAAATCAACCTAGTCTCACGGAAAGCTCAATTAAGGCTTTTGATGTGGGAACCAGTCGATGATAAATATAATAGATAGATACATATGGATACTTAAATACATAGATAGCCATGACCGAGGAGCAAATATGTCTGATAAATAAATACACAAATAATGTCTTCGCCGTGATTAAAACCCGGAGTTTCCAGCTTTGTAGGCAGGGCTACCACCAACTAGGCTACAGAGGATGACAATCTCACTGTTACTGACGTCACAGGCCTCCGTAGGCTTCAGCTACCGCCACATGTATTTGTCACAGCTAAGAGACCTCCAACGGAATCAGGCAGGAGGAGCAGGCACAACTCCAGAACTCTGGCACCGACAACGAGGCTATCTCCGTCCGCGGCCAGTTCTCCTACACCGGCCCTGATGGCGTGGTCTACACCGTCACCTACGTCGCTGATGAGAACGGCTTCCAGCCCCAGGGTGCCCATCTTCCCCAAGTCCAATAGCCAATGAAATCTAGTCATCCTTAATAAAGATTTAGTTTTGTTTTTATGTTGTGGTTTTGCTTTTGGAGTCTGAAAGTGGTCAATTTGTAGCTAGCCCATCTTCATCGAGTTGTACACTGAGTATTATTGAATGATACTGATTCAAAATAAGATTTCAATACTAGAAGACTTTGAGCCTGACGTCCAATTCGTTGGACAGACCAGATACACCAACAGCTGAATTTGACTGTCAGCACTGCTACAGTAGGCTAAATGATGGTCCTGTGTCGTTGTTGCCGTCAGGTTCTAACAAGTATGCGAGTGCGAAAGAGACAAGTAGCACGACAAGGGGTTAATGCGGAACCATCATAAGCCACAAGGGGGGCTACTATGATCTCCTAAATGCGATTCAGTTTAGGTTCTGCTTGTCAGTTTTTGACAGTTATTCTATGGAACACATCGCGATTCAGATTAGGTCGATCGTGGTAGCACAGGCGACTGAACGCAATCGATGCCGGCAACTAGACACAATTTTAGGTCATGATCCACAGCAATGAAGAAACGATCAAGAAGGAGAATTCAATATTAAGATTCGATTTGGTGATTTCATTAATAATTTAATGAAGAGGGTAATGTTGCCACAAATAGATCTTATACTATGACATTCACTGTCCCAAGATATTTTATTTCATCATATTTATTAAAGATTCTCATTAGTATAATTGTTGTTGAAAATAACATCTGTTATGATTTAGTTATAGCACAGTAGTAGCACCGAAATCTTTGAATTATTTTAAGACTACGTAATGCCTACATAAGTATCCGCAATTCTGCACATTTGCAAGTTTGTTCATTATTGGACAATTGTTCGAAAAAGACGATGAAATGTAAAAAAAAAATTAAGACCACGAAAAGTTTTGACCATTTTAAGTAGTGGCTAAGTAGCATCAAATATAATAAATTATGCAATTTAATGTTGAGTGGAATTTTATTGACGTCTAAAACTAATTTCGTGGGCAGAATGAACTTAATTTTGCATATTCTAATTCTAAAATGGCTTGGAGACATTGAGGCAAAATTACGAAATGCTGATGAAGACAAATATTCAAACATAATAGAACAAATAAATACATAGTAATAAGTTCATAAATATAATATTTTGTTATGTTACTTTAGTAATTTTTTAACGTATGCTTTTTATCTCAAAGTATTTTGTTAATAAAGCATTGCGGTAGGGCTCTTTCGATCCCTTATAAAGTAGGTTAGTCCGTGGGCTAGTCGGCTTGAAATTAGAAAACGGTATAATTTGGGGGTACCAAGTGTCCTTTTTACAGTAGTTAGACGTATTCATAAGGATGTTAAAAAAATATGATAGACATCTCAAAGTGGTAGCTAATAGGCATACGGGCTATTTCAAGATTTCCGTTGTATGACAGGTATGGTTAAAATTAGGAGGTACAAATTTTTCTTTTCACGGCTGTTAGGTAAGCTTATGAAAACGTCAAAAATGCAAGGTTGCCATTTATAAGTGCTACCTAACAAAAATGGGGGCCGATCAAAGATGGTGGATCTCAAGTTTTACAAAATCAAGTATAACTCGACCAATAATTAATTATGACCAAATTTATGAAAATTTCGTGATTTTGATTTTTTGGTGTTGTGTTTTTACATAGTACTCATAGTAGTCATGACGCTAGAAAAATTAAATATTTTTTTAAAGATTGTGTATTTAATAAGCTTTAATTTGATGTATATAACTTGTTGGCGGTATTTAAAAAAAGACCCATAAAAATGTTTAAATTAATTGTAGTCATAATCCACCGTATACTTAGTGATTTAAGAGGCGATGGAAGTGCCACTCGTAAATAATAGTGCTTATTTCAAATAACCAAGATTGAAAAATATAAAAAAAACTGAACTGTGAGTCGGACTTGCGCACGAATGGTACCGTGCCATTATCTTTAAAAACCGGCCAAGAGCATGTCGGGCCACACTCAGTGTAGGGCTTCGTAGTTCACTGTCATGGTTTCTAAAGGGTTTTAGTACTTACTATGTAATTGTGATGTGTTTTAGCCATTGAAACTTATTTATTAAATAGGTAAGTATATCGTGAATTATTACTACAATTCAATTAAATATTTTTTATGGGTCTTTTTTTTAATACCGCCAACAAGTTATATACATCAAATTAAAGCTTATTAAATACACTATCTTTAAAAAAATATTTTTTTTTCTAGCGTCATGACTACTATGTAAAAACACGACACAAAAAAAAACAAAATCACGAAATTTTCATAAATTTGGTCATAATTAATTATTGGTTGGTTTTAGCAATATAGTGTATATGCAAAATATGAAGCTTATAGATATGCCTTTAATTTTGTTCAAGAGAGTAATTAGATATATTTAATAGTTTTTGAGATAATACTTGATTTTGTAAAACTTGAGATCCACCATCTTTGATTGGCCCCCATTTTTGTTAGGTAGCACTTATAAATGGCAATCTTGCATTTTTGACGTTTTTATAAACTTGCCTAACAGCCGTGAAAAGAAAAAATTGTACCTCCTTATTTTAACCATACCTGTCATACAACTGAAATCTTGAAATAGCCCGTATGCCTATTAGCTACCACTTTGAAATGTCTGTCATACTTTTTTAACATCCTTATGAATATGTCTAAGTACTGTAAAAAGGACACTTGGTACCCCCAAATTATACCGTTTTCTAATTTCAGGCCGAGTAGCCCACGGACTAGGTATGGTAAATATGGTTTAAGCCAATCGCCGCAGCGAAGTTGTTCATAAATAATTAAAATAATAAACAAAATTTTTTTGACAACTTTTGATACGTTGGTTACGGCAATTAGTTATGAATTATGATCTCAACTGTCACACTTGCATCGAGTCGAATAGATCCAATGCTGTAACAGCATTGTGTACCTAAGTAGGCTATGAATAAATAATTAGGAATAAAACACGTAAAAGATATTCTATCCATGTAATATTTTCTTCGGTTACCGCTATGATTACTCGTAAAATAAATGCATTTACAATTTGTACATCTATTGAAGTAATTGTGAAAACACAAATCAAATTATTTATTAACTAAATATTTTGGTTTGTACTTTTATTTTCTCCCCAGTAGTCACACTACTTAATCACTACATAGTATAAAATAAGGTCGCGCCATTGCGTGCATGCGTAGCGGGAGTAATAGTGAAATTCCCTAGGGAGTAATAGAAATGTCAGTACATCATTCAATAATATTTTGTCTTAAAACTTTTTTTTTGTCGGCAAGTGTGATGAAAAATATTGTATGCATCACGGTCGGTAAGCGAAATTCTAACTCGAGTCATTAAAAGCCCTCCGCCTACGGCGTCGGGCTTCTAGCACTCTCGTTACTGATTCCGTACTTACCTCCCTTAATGCACAATGTACTATTTTCTGTCCCTATGTCCCTTTGTACGCTTAAATCTTTAAAACTACGCAACGGATTTTGATTATTTTTTTTTTAATAGGTAGAGTAATTTAAGAGGAAGGTATTTATGTAGATATAGTACCCGTGCGCAGCCGGGGCGGGTCGCTAGTACTATATAAATTATAAATATTGGATTTTATATACTAAAGAAAAAACCTCGAACCTCGGACCGCCAACCTCCTCGGACGTTGGTAATCTTGGTCGTTTTTTCTTTGGTATATGACATCATATATTTATAATTTGTACATCCATTTTTAAAACTTTTGGTCTGTGGCTTAGTATATTTTCTTTGTGGGTAGTTTTGTACCTACTACCTATTTCCTTAAATTGATCAAGATAGATCAAATTTCCTCATTCATATATCCATGTCACAGATCAACTACATTGCTACAACGATACTCAAGGAGAAGACTTTTTATTCGCATGTTAGCAAACACATACTGCTGCAATATCTGCATGTTAGTACGGAAGTACGTAAATACTGACATGCATGTATTAAAAACGAAAATAATATTTATACAATTTAGACATGCTATATATTACCTGTTCATTTTAATTATTTTCTATGAATAATGACACCTGACCCCTATTCTTTGACCGCGAGTCTAGAATAACTTATAAGTAAAAGTGATGCGCGGAACCACTCCTGCGCAGACCGGCTTGCGTTAATGTGTTGCTGAATGTCAAGGCCAATCATCAGGTGACATATTGAATTTGGATGAGATGATTAGAATGAGATTCGCTGGATTTATGCCCATTCTACTAAACATAGGTAAAATAAATAAAAACTAAAAGTTAACGACTTGAATTCACCTAAGAGTATGGTAGTTATTGTAAATCTATTAAAACTAGAGACCGATGAAACGCCATAGCGTCTTCGTTAAGGTTTCGATAAAATCAAAACTTCTTTAGTGTGTCTCTCTGTTTGCATAGGGCACCAGAATGTATGACGTTCAGTAAGCATCCGGTTGATACCGGATTTTTGATTTCTAGGTAATGTTACAATTACAAGTAGATCGCTGGCATCTATGGACAAGTACAGTCTCGGTCAATCAATACGGGTAAAATGAAATGGTTGCGAAATAATTAATTGCCAAAAGTTACGGTTGGGAAGAGAAATTTGGCAATACAATTTTTGGCAAAAAGGCAGGATACCAACGGTTCCACTTGTACTATAAATATAAAAATAATATGTTTTTAAAAAATTCAGCAACTATTTTCTATGAAAAATTATATCTGACCGGTATTTATTGACTGCGAGTGAATATTCGCTAAAGTTTTCGAAGATATTCTCCGTGCTCTTCGTAGTTTACATTGAGTAATTTAAATCTGAGTATAATTAACCTAAACTCAAGCATATGTTCATAGACACATTCTCTGCTCAAAAGAGCTTATTAAACTTCATCAAAGCTACCCAAACTACAGCAAAACACTCTGAACATAGAGAGTTTATTTAGGTGTGCCACAATAGTACATTTTGATGCTAGTGCGTAAAATGTGTCATTATTGTACGTCATTATTGTCTTTTATGAGCCGTTACAGCTATTTATATTCAGAAACCGTGCAAAGTCTACATAAATAATTCACCTTTCTTGCGGAGCAAATCAAATTTTGATTTTTTTTAAAGACAAAATATTATGTCACACCGGGAGGATGGATGGCTTTCTCCATGGTAAGCGTATGTATTATTTGTAGCGTATGTACCATTTTGTACATATTACAGCCAATTTTAATTTTTTTAAATAACAAGTATCCTTATATGTTTCCTTACCAAATTTGGTATTTATACCATTAAGTAACATATTCATCAGTTCAGCAAAATTACTACTTTATCGGAATTTCGACTTCAATGACAAATTGAGTAGGCGATTATTCATATTTTTTCCAGTAAACCACGTGTCCTTGTGGCACTTGGACACATATAAATAGCGAGTCCTAGCGATATGTGGCATCAGTCGCTCGCCAGCTATCCTCTAGTCAAAAGGACCACCACACCCAGACAACAAAAATGAAATCGGTTAGTGAACTTTTATTGTCATCGTTTTTTACAAAGCAATTGATTGATAATTCGGCTTTTAGTTATATCAGGTAGAAAAGATTTCAATTTGAATAAAATAACTTATTTTGAGTGTTGCGTGAAGTTTATTAAATGATTTTAATTGTATTATAAAATACAATAAGTTAGTAGAGATCTAGTTCTATGAACCAGAAATTAAAACAAAATATTGAAGTACTCGTAAATGAAAATTGGTACAAAATAAGTTCAATTTTAAATGTTTACAAAGCTAATTTAAGGGATAAAATTGTGTGCAAACATTTAACTTTAGAAAATTAATAAATAGTCACATAAAAATCATAATAATATCTATGCCATATATTGCCGATTCTTATGTTTGAAATAGGTATCAATGTACTAGCAGTACTGTGTGTTTGTTTTAATTTTGACATCAAAAAACTATATACAAAATTAATTGTGTAGTAAATAGACTTTTCACAAAATTCACCATGCAAAACGCCAATTTTATAGGTAATGCATTAATATTCAAATAAACCGAACAATTAGGTTTATTTCCTTCACGATTAATGTAGCGCGTGTACTGCTTAGTCGTCAAACGTTGCGTTTGACTGCGATTTGTAATTATAAATTTCAAATTAGCGATTCATTTTGAAGTACATTGCCTCTCTATAAACTGTTCTTATAAAATTAATTGCTTTTAAAATTTAAATTTTAAATCAAATAATGCTCATGGTTTGGATAAAAATCTGCACCGCATTCCTTGGTTACAATAAAAACCAGTATCATGGTAACACCATGTATCAGCACTCAACCCTTAGACTAATCGTGTGCCTGTTTCTTCCAGTTCGTCGTATTCGCTCTGCTCGTCGCTGCCGCGGTGGCTGCTCCCCCCAGGAGTGGAGACGAGAAGGATGCCGTGGTCCTCCGGTTCGACAACGACAACATCGGAGTTGAGGGCTTCAAGAACGCGTAAGTACATCTACAGGCCCCAGTCGCTGTGAAGTTCATCATCATCATCATATCAGCCGAAAGATGTCCACTGCTGAACATAGGCCTCCCCTCAAAGATTGCCACAATGACCGGTCTTGTGCCACCCGCATCCAGCGGACTCCTGCGACCCTCCCCTAGGTCATCAGTCCACCTTGTGGGGGGCCTACCCACGCTACGCCTTCCGGTACGTGGCCGCCACTCAAGAACCTTCCCGCCCCAATGGCCATCGGTTCTACGCGCAATGTGTCCCGCCCACGGCCACTTCAGTTTAGCGATTCGGAGAGCTATTTCAGTTACTTTGGTTCTGCTGCGGATGGTCACTGTGAAGTTAATGACAGCTATTAATTTATTATCCAAATCAAAGAATATTTAGTATCCAAAAAATAAAATGCAAAGACCAGATCGTCTGCGGATACTGTATTCCAGGGCGTGGAAAGAGACACAGTTGAAAGAGGCATCTAGTTTGCTCTCTCGTCTTGCGGGTAATCAAATCTTGCGAGTTAAATTTGATCATCCCGGTTACCGAAAACTATGACAATGCAATATGCGGTGAAGCTGGTCTGATGATAAAGCCGTCCAGACTTTGAAAATGAAACGATGTAGCCCTATAAAGTTTGGATTCCTTAGACTCATTTCAATTACTACTAGATAAAATTGGTAAAGAAAGAACAGTCAGCGATAAAAGTTTAAAAAAAGTATTTTCTGACAACACATTATTTTTCGTCAGCTATGAAACCTCGAACGGCATCTCCGCCCAATCTCAGGGTGAGCTCGTGAACGCCGGCCGCGAGAATGAGGCCGTCGTGATCCGCGGCCAGTACTCCTACACCGGCCCTGATGGAGTGGTCTACACCGTCACCTACATCGCTGATGAGAACGGCTTCCAGCCCCAGGGTGCCCATCTTCCCCAGGCTCAATAAACAACGATCAAACAACCCCTGTCTAGTCCAACAATAAAGATTTAGTAAATTTTAGTTTACGCTATTGTTTTTCTATCCTCATAAGTCCTGGTACAAAATTTTGTATGTATTCCGAAATTTAACTATTATTAGGAAGAGAAAATTCAAAAGCTTTAAAAAGGTCACTGGGTCACAGAAGGCTAGGATATTTTATCCATTTCCCTGTATAAACTTGGTAGAGTTTTTTCTTTTGCCATCCCAAAACATTAGTAGGATATTTAGTGATTGCAGACTAGTTATGGCAAAGGAATATAAAAACTTTTCATTAAACAACACGACACCAAAAGCTTATAAACGATGTTTTACTCCATTCATTTGGAGCAGTAACGGTTCGGATGATTATACATGTATACTCATTTTTATACATTGTCTGCACGAACTCGGCCGTTATGATCTACGGCCAGTTCTCCTACACTGGCCCTGATGGCGTGGTCTACACCGTCACCTACGTCGCTGATGAGAACGGCTTCCAGCCCCAGGGTGCCCATCTTCCCCAGGCTCAGTAAACAACTATCAAACAACCCCTGTCTAGTCCAACAATAAAGATTTAGTCAATTTTAGTTTACGCTATTGTTTTTCTATCCTCCTAGCTCCTGGTAGTCCTGGTACAGAATTTTGGACATATTCCGAAATTTCATTTGAACTTTTATTAGGGAGAAAAAATTATAAAGCTTTGCATAGGTCACTGGGTCACAGAAGGCTAGGATCTTTTATCCATTTCTCTGTATAAACTTTGTAAAGCTTTTATTTTACCATCGCAAAACATTTGTAGGATATTTAGTAATTAGAGACTAGTTAAGTTATGGCAAAGGAATATAAAAACTTTTCATTAAACAACACGTCACCAAAAGCTTATAAACGATGTTTTACTCCATTCACTTGGAGCAGTAGGAGCATTCCATGAAAACGTGTCGTAAGCGACACTGTCTTTTCAATACTTTTGAAAAATTAAATTAGTAAGCCGAGTTACAGTATAATAATAACATATAAAGGCTTTAAGATTGACAGTGTTTCCTACCAGCTAGCATATTTTATTAGGGTAGCTACCATAGCGACACGTAAGCGACAAAAAGTAGATGTTTTCATGGAATGCTCCAGTAACGGTTCGGAAGATTATACATGTATACCTACTCATTTTTATACATTGTCTGCAAGAACTCTGTCGTTATGATCTACGGTCAGTTCTCCTACACCGGCCCTGATGGAGTCGTCTACACCGTCACCTACGTAGCTGATGAGAACGGCTTCCAGCCCCAGGGTGCCCATCTTCCCCAGGCTCAGTAAACAACTATCAAACAACCCCTGTCTAGTCCAACAATAAAGATTTAGTCAATTTTAGTTTACGCTATTGTTTTTCTATCCTCCTAGCTCCTGGTAGTCCTGGTACAGAATTTTGGACATATTCCGAAATTTCATTTGAACTTTTATTAGGGAGAAAAAATTATAAAGCGTTGCATAGGTCACTGGGTCACAGAAGGCTAGGATCTTTTATCCATTTCTCTGTATAAACTTTGTAAAGCTTTTATTTTACCATCGCAAAACATTTGTAGGATATTTAGTAATTAGAGACTAGTTAAGTTATGGCAAAGGAATATAAAAACTTTTTTATTAAACAACACGTCACCAAAAGCTTATAAACGATGTTTTACTCCATTCATTTGGAGCAGTAGGAGCATTCAATGAAAACGTGTCGTAAGCGACACTGTCTTTTCAATACTTTTGAAAAATTAAATTAGTAAGCCGAGTTACAGTATAATAATAACATATAAAGGCTTTAAGATTGACAGTGTTTCCTACCAGCTAGCATATTTTATTAGGGTAGCTACCATAGCGACACGTAAGCGACAAAAAGTAGATGTTTTCATGGAATGCTCCAGTAACGGTTCGGAAGATTATACATGTATACCTACTCATTTTTATACATTGTCTGCAAGAACTCTGTCGTTATGATCTACGGTCAGTTCTCCTACACCGGCCCTGATGGAGTCGTCTACACCGTCACCTACGTAGCTGATGAGAACGGCTTCCAGCCCCAGGGTGCTCATCTTCCCCAGGGTCAATAAATAACTATTAAACAATCCCTGTTTAGTCCAACAATAAAGATTTAGTAAATTTTAGTTTGCGTTATTGTTTTTCTATCTTCCTAAGGCTTCTGGTACAAAATTTTGTACATATTCCGAAATTTCAATTGAACTACTACTACCTAAGCATAAACTAAACGCAGTCCTAACTAGTTTTAAACTGTTAAGTAATCCAAACCAATATTTTGTCGTTGAATAAAGTAAACAATTGATTGACACTTCAAAAAGTATATTAAAAAACAATAACTACTTAGGAATAATATTAACTACAAACTAAATCTTAAAAAATAAATAAGCAAAAGTAATATTAAAATATTAACTGTAAAATTAAACCTAAAAAAACCCTTAAAAGCTACCCATTCACCGCCCTGATTGATTCCAGACGCAAAGGTGCCCATCCTGGATAAATCACTTCAAAATGAGTTACTGCGTTCATGATGAAGAGGGCAGTATTATTAAGATGAGAAATTTCAAAAACTTTGCAAAAGTCACTAGGGTCACACGATACGAGGCTTTATGAACTTAAGGTGGAATTTCATCCACTTTTAGTATATCTTAGGTAAACCTGTGAACGGGTTTCTATTATCATCCAAAAACATTTGTGGCACATTTAGTCGTGTCAAAGTAACGATATTTTGCAGATTGTAAGATACTCCAAACAAATTTTCATTTTGACATTGTCCTAGAGTGGCCTAGGATTCCAATTGGTTGACTGTACATCGGCCCTGATGGTGTGGTCTACACCGTCACTTACGTCGCTGATCAGAATGGCTTCCAACCCCAGGGTGCCCATCTTCCCCAGGCTCAATAAACAACTATTGAACAACCCCTGTCTAGTCCAAGAATAAAGATTTAGTGTAATTTAGGCATTGTTTTAAGAAGATCGTCAGGGGACCTAGCCAAGATGCTATTCTGCAATCGTATACGATAAGTTACAGTTAATTATATACATACCGTGCATTCATCCTTACTTGTCTTATCATGTAAACAAACAAAACGTCAAAGATGATCAAAGACAATCACTAGTGATTAGAAATGTCGAAATAATGAAATGTCAGTGATAATTTCACTATTTACGTAAATAGAGGATTAACGATTTTGCGTCGTCTGTCAGGAAGAGGATTAATTAGTACAATGTTATATCAAAAACATATTGAAATCAACTACAACAATTTTGATAAATTACTGCAATTTATTTTAATAGCATTTTCCCAAGTTGTACTTTAAGTATTAATATCGATATAATGTCATGCCAACATTACGGTACATAGACAATCTAGACATTGCAATGTCAGATGTCATGAGGGTTATCCGACCGTAACAGCGTTTATTGAAGAAAATCTTTATAGAAATGATATTATTCAGTGCTTTTTTGAGTGATTATAATACTTTGCGAGTTTTTTTAAGTATGCAACAACATTTGACGTGATGATTATTGTATAATTACAGAGAAAATTCTGATAAGGTTTTCAAGAAGTGTTTGTTTACATGATAAGACAGGTAAGGATGAATGCACTTTATATGAGAATGACAGAGAATGACATTTGCGCTTCTGACATCAGCACCGGAATGCGATCTGTTTGCATGGCGATGGACGGCTGTGAGAACGGAATGTCTACGGTTCTGCGAGATGATGGATGCTAGGCCATCTAGTGTGTACAGCTAAAGTGTCAATTTAATTTGTTTTATGTATTAATTATTGTGATTGTTTTAATTTTTGTTTCATGACATATTGGCTTAGGTCATGTAAGCAAATTTATGAATATAAAAAAATTCCAAACATTATTATGGTCACGTGACTTATCACTTATCGTTTTACGGTTGTGAAAAGGCGTCTTGGCTAGGCCTGCTGATACATTACCTGTATAAATCTATCAATCAAGAAGGTGGTTCTTACATACCCACGGGAAGATTTGGGGTGGTGACAAATATATCACTGCCGTCACCATACGGCGTAAAGAATACCCAAATATCAGTAAGGAAAATAAAAAGGTAAAACAAATTTTCCATGTCAGAAGACAGTTAAACTAACTGTCTTGTAAACTAGTGCTACAGAATACATAATTATTATGTACCTATTCAATAAGTCAAAAAAAAATGTGAGATAAGGAAATGTATAGGTAAACTCCACGGTTAAATCTAAATGAACTCTGGTGATGTAAGAGGTATCCACGGTACAGAAAATAAATTTTAGGTACTAAAAATCCAATAATTTTGGACATGTAAAAATTATCCAAGTGTCAACACAAAAAGAAAATAATAATCATAAAAAGAGGTTACTAATGATTTACCAAAAAGAAATTGCCAAAATTTCAGGTCCCAAAATTTCATTTGCCAAATAAAGATTTACCAATATTATTTTTTCCGCAAACGTTTTATTTAGTTTAACAATGAATTTACATTTAGTAAAATGTTTCAGTTGACAAAACATATTTTACGCTGATAAAAATAAGGCAAATGATAATATTATTTAATGGAATATTCAAACGCCGTCAGTAATTATCAGTTTTTTCGAATACCCTACGATTTACAAGCGTTCGAGAAACGGGGCTCTGGGAACTGGTTGAAGAAGTCCTTCCTCGGGGCTTCTATTTCTGATCTAAGGGATAAAAGGTACCTAACGAACCTATCCAGATAAGGGTGAGGGTACTACAACTTGTTCTCTTTTAATGCGGGGGGCTTCGCCCCTCGAGCCCCCTTATGCGGGTCTTCGCCCCCCATCTCCCCTTTTTAGTTTTGCAACGATGAGGATGCGTAAATAATTATTTAAAAATACTTACATATTTTTTAGACAACGCTTTTCACTCCGCCCTAGCCTAGAAACCTAACCAATCCAAGTTGGTTTTACCCTGGTTTATTAAAATTTGTTGTTAAAATGCCTTTTTGAATGAAATTTCAGTCATGACAATTGTAGGCACAGTGAAAATTGACTGTTCGAGTAGTAGGGAAATCAATATTAATAACAATGAACGTTACGATTATTAAATTTTAGGTAATTCGACGTTCGAGTAATCAGTATTGCGATAAATATGGTGTAGGTGCTTTAAATGGGCCAAACGAGAAGGGTATGCCATTTAACATTATGATATAAATACAAACATGTCTTATTTATGAAATCGTGTCGTTGTAGTCATTTTATTATGGCAAAGTTATTTTACACAAAAACTCTAATTTTTGTCCTTATAATGTTTTGTCATAACAAGTAATTTGACTAAATGTTTATTATTTATAGCATGGCATTGACACACTGGTTTTTACAATAATGATTTCATCAAATTAAAATTTACAGTTTTGCAGAAATACACTCGCGTCCTATGACAGTTCTTTAAAATCTTCGACAAAATTAAGTAAACAAGGCAAATGTCAAAAATTAGACCAGTGATTAAAAAATCACCTGTATTTTTACCTCGATAATTTAAAGCATAAACTTTTGGATGAGATTAGCTTAGGACCGGGACCAGTGGCAAACAGAAAAGAGGCTTATGCTCAGCAGTGGGTGAGTAACGGCTGAAAATGATGATTATGATGATGATGAATTTAAAGCAAATACTCGACGATGATGAGGTATAAGCTAACCTGTTCTAAACACACTAATTACCTACTTATAGTTACGCAACAGACATCTTGAAGACTCGATAACTGATAACAAGTTATGCTGATTCAAGATGATCTGTTTTAAATTGAGTCCATCTTTCCTCGTGCCTATCAAACTTGTTCCCGAATAGGTTTGTTGCCATTTAATTTTTGACGACTTTATAATAATTATTATTATCGACATACTAGTACTAGGCTGCTGTTTATTTCAATACTTACCTGCTTTAGCCACATTAATTAAGTATTTTATTCCGATATATATTTACATAATCGATTTTTTCTCCAAGAGTTGTCAAAACTACATAAGTTACACTAGGAAAGTAAAGTAGAGGCACTGAAAATTTCAATTTTTTGTACAAAAGTTGAGTAAGCAAATTTTAAAAGTTAAAGGATAAGTAATTTAAAAAAAAAGTACAGATGAAATCGGTTGAAAAAGAACTTTGGAAAAAATTAAACTTCTTAGAGGTTTTCAGTAGATCATTTTATTATCTAAAAACCTGATTAACATGAGGTCACCATCATTAAAGATGTAAAGCATTCACTGACGCATTTTTGATATAGAAACTGAATTATTTACTAGTATTTATAGCTGTAACCTATAGACGAATGCCAAGGCCTTGTAACTGGTGACAAAACCTATTTAATGATTCAATTTACTAGAATTAACAATATTGCTTTTTAGAATTACTACTTTAAATGAATAGATGAAAGGATTAATGTTACAAAAAATAGCATAGTTATTAAGAAAAAAAAAACTGATTGATTGCCATTATTACAGAAAGCATGTTTGTATGATAAGGGTAACCACCTAAAGTTTTTTTTTTACAAAACACGTTTTTTTTGGTCAAACGTTTACCTCTTCTGAATAAAAAGAAAAATAATATCCTTTTTGTGTCTTCTAGAGATGTAAAAAAATATATTTTTCTATCAAAAAATGCTGAACTAGTGACATAACGGTGCCAATAAGTTAATATTTCAAGCAAGAGCGCCGAAAAACGAATTGGGAAGACCCTTAAGCTATTAACCTTAAATGACAAAAATAAATGATGGAAGTTTAGTGTAGGTAGAATTGACGAATAATTATTTAAGAAAAATAATAGAGCACACCTAGTTTTTATACAAAAAACCTGCCTTTAACGCCGGGAACAAAACGTCTTTTGCAAGCCAGATTTATCATTATTCTGAATGATTCTATACCAAGACATAGGCAAATTTTCCTAAATTTTTAATAATCTGCATAGGTCACGATTTAAATAATCTGAATAAATAAAATAGCACTAGCACTATATTTCTAATACTGTCATAAAATCTAGTAGGCGTCCTTGCGATGTGCCTGAGCGTATAAAAGCGTGTCCTGCCAAAAAGCTGCATTAGTATCTCTCTTGCACTTCTCAAGTCGCCAGGACCAACCCATTCCGCAAAAATGAAATCGGTTAGTGTTTGTGATAAGTGTTCGGACTGTTTTTGTGATATTAAAACTGTAGGAGCAATTAACCATTGAACCAAGACCGAGGATGCAACGATTGACATAAATATTAATCAGTTTTAATGATGAAGTCTATATCAATAGTTTTTTTTTGTTGAACGGTTTATTGTGATGATTTCGAAAAAAAAAATTGTGACGTTCATGAATCGGTCAAAATTACTACGAAAGAGCTACGAAAACAAGTTTAATTTGAGCCTATTTTGTTGTCTATTTTAGATTGATTATTTAGAGTACTTCAATATTCCGTAATTGCCTTCAATATCATCAGTTTTGTCTCCATTAAAATAATGGGCAATATTGATAAATCTGGACGTGATTTGAACGCTTGGTCTCCATTGGACTTATTTACGTCTAAACTACCACCGAAATTGTCCGCAGAATTTGCCTGACTTATTATTATTTATGATACGCTTGTTATAGTTATTCTTTTTTAAAAGACTGCATTTTGTTAAATTACCAAATTAACACTTACATGCAAAATATTGAAGGTTTCTTCTCAAAATGTGTCTAGTTCAATAAAATCAATAGGTTTCCACGTTTTTGCATCTAAGAAACGCTACTTAGTTATATTTTAAAACATCATCTTCCATGCATTAATTAAATCTTTGTGTAAATCTACAAAACGTACTAATTTCAAAACTTACTCTCAGTGAGATAATGGACAATAAATTTAATTTATCTATCAATTCCACCCACATCCAAGCACTGAATATTCTCTTCATCACGCTACTCCTATCTGGGGGGCTACCACCATGTACCTACTATTGCGACACTCAGCTTGGGACCTAATCTGATTCACGATTGTCAAAAACTGACAAGTAGAACCTAAACTCAATCAGATCAAGCTATCATGGTATAGAACCCTGCAAGTTCATGGTTCTCGTCATGGTGATCACTTATTTGTGTTTTAATAGTTGCGCGAGTGTGATTTGTTACAGTATGTCCAGATCTCCAAATGAGTTTACTTTTCAACTAGTTTACTTCTCTATTAGTTTCTTACCGTACAGTTTCTTATACGCCCTCATTACTCTATTGGCTAAACCCACAAGACAACAGTTACCAATTCTTTCGTGTACTATTTAAAAAATTAATCATTAAAAAATAAAAAATTAGTCCTGTATAACTATGTGGAAGCTTTAATATCCTTGATTAATATACACTTGCGGTCAATGAAAACGGGTCAGGTGGATTTTTTCGTAGAAAATGCTGGAAACATGCTGATTACAAATATTTAAAATAAATATTTATAATACAAATGGAACCGTTTTTAACATCAGATTGTATTGGATTTTCCCTGAAGCTTTCACCCGATCCGAAAAACACGAAACTTTTTCCGTCGGATGACTCCGTAGATATAATAAAAATTTAAAAAACCGACTTCATCCGGTTTCTCCAAGATTCCCGATTTGTTTCCATCATTGGTTTCCTCAAATCCTACTTTCTGAATGCAAATTCTTGTAAATGAATGAAAATTACCAAATGCGCCATACATGTACCTATAACATTTGAAGAGATCCCTCGATTTCTCCAGGATCCCATCATCAGACCCCAACTTGGTGCCAATGGGACCATCTCGGGGTAATACACGTTCGATCACAAAAAGAAATTTTAGAATCGGTTCACTATTCTCGGAGATATCAGGTAACATAGGTACAATTCAGTCGAATTGAGAACCTCCTCCTTTTTTTGAAGTCGGTTAAAAATAGCAACTCATGATTAAAAAACTCGATTTACCATACATTTTAGGTGGTTTTCTTAATCGGTCTACATTTTTGTCTATACAAACCGACCCAACGACAATTTTAAAGCTTTTTTGGGTTTATTAATAAATTTACGGAAATTCCAATACAATCTGATTTAAAAAAAGATTTTACCTACACTACACACATTTTTAAAAAATATTTTATATATCCATGTTTGCATTATTTTCTATGAAAACAAAACCACCTGACCCGTTTTCATTGCCGGAGTGTGTAAAAACATACAAAAGAATTGATAACTGATGTTACAGTCTTGTGGATTTGTCCTATCATGTTATCTTAAAAGACTGGTAGTAAAATGATAACCCCTGTGCCGTAAATTAATGGTTCTACGTGTTGCAGTTCATCGTCTTAGCCGTCATCGTCGCCGCTGTGGCCGCCGCGCCGCAGAGCAACCCCGCCGATGCGGCTGCGCAGATCCTGCGCGCCGACTTCAACAATATCGGAGTTGAGGGCTACAACTATGCGTAAGTCATTTCCATGACCTGGTCCATGAAAATTTTAAAACATATTTGAGAATCTTTCTAAATACCACGAGCTATTAATGCGATTCAGGTTATGACGTAATTGAAACGCGATGTATTAGTTCCGTAGAATAACTAAAAACCTGACAGGTGGAACCTAAGCTGAATCGCATTTAAGAGATCATAATAGCCTTTGCCCAAATGAAAATAGAGAAACAAAAATAGGTAGCAAGGCTAGTTGTGTAGTTGCGTAGACATGTGAAAAAAAAAACATTAAAAATAAAAAATAAAAGATATGTGTTATAAGAAAATAGGAGGGTTTCGCCTAGTACGTATAGTAGGGCTGAAGATAATAATTACATTTTTATTAAATGGATGAGAAAAAATTTGTTCTACGATGTAACTTATTCTCTAGGCCAAGACTCCATTTTTAATTTTGATGTATACTCCTACCCCCTCATTCATAAACGTTTGTTAACTTAACTAGCCGCTAATAATTGGTTGTCCCTTTCGGTTTTAACAATGTGTCCACAAGAGTAAAAGGGACAAACAATTATTAGCGGCTTGTTAAGTTAACAAACGTTTATGAATAAGGGGACATAACAAACGTTATGACTGTTATGAATAAGTCTACAAAATTGTTAACTGTGCATTAATTTTACAGCGTTGAGACCTCAAACGGCATCAAGCAAGAAGAGCAAGGCCAAGTTGTGAACGCCGGCTCCGAAAACGAGGGCATCTCCGTCCGCGGCCAGTTCTCGTACGTCGGCAACGATGGTGTTACCTACACCGTGCAATACGTTGCTGACGAGAATGGCTTCCAGCCCCAGGGAGCGCATATCCCTCAACCCAACTAGACCCAGCTGTTAACGTTATTAGATCTGTAAATATGAGCAATTATGAAATAAAGGCTATTTGATGATTAAAGGTTTATACTAATTTAATAATTTGATGATAAATCGGAGAGTTGTAGAGATTGCATCTAAAAATTCCCAAAATCCCGCAATTTTAGATAAGCAACTGCAGCCAAAGTATCTCTCTTTTTTCCTTCATTTGTTTTAATGAAAGTGACACGGATAATTGATCTACAATGTACCGATCTCTATCGATGACCAGTCCTCGTCAGCAGCCACAGGGATAACTGCAGCCAACGTTACTGTATTTTTCACTCCATTTGACTTAATGAGAGCGACAAAGTCAGTTTGTCAAGAACAAAGCAATCTTCGTCCACGAACAGATTTTGTAGCAATTTTATAAGTAACTGTCATTTTATAAGTAATTTTCGTTTTAACTGAGAGTGCTACAGACAGTTGAATGAAGCGTGCTCATACGTCGGCAACGATGGTGTCACCTACACCGCGCAATACGTTGCTGACGAGAATGGCTTCCAGCCCCAGTGCACGTATATTCCCTAACTCAAATAGACACAGCTTTATTAGATCTGTAAATACTCACTTTATGGTGAGTCTGTGTGCTGTAGAAGTAGCATCCTAAAATTTACCAAAATCCCTCAATTTTGGCTAAGCAATTACAGCCAAAGTGATTCTCTTTTTTCCACCATTCGTGGTTTTAATGACAGCGACAAGGATAGTTTGAACGAAGGCATATTACCCAAACCAACCAGATCAGCCAGCTGTTAACGTTATTAGATCTGTAAATATGAGCAATTATGAAATAAAGACTACTTGTTGACTAACCCACTTACTCACAAACGTATCTTAACTTAGCATGCCGCTAAGTATTGTTTGTCCCTTTCAGTGTTATCGATAAGTCTGTGAGAGCAAATGGGACAAATATTAGTTAGCGGCTTGCTAAGTTAAGAGAGGTTTATGAATAAGGAGGTAAAGGTGTTCATACTTATTTTAAGATAGCTATTTAGTTCTTCCCTTTGGAATGTAAGTGGTCGCTCATTGGCTAAATACTACAAATTAATCAAATTCCCTACCGAATTCTAACGAGACCTTTGAGACTCACGTTTAGGCACGTGATTTTTGGAATAAATTGAGCAATTTTGACTGCCTAAACCAAAACAGTATGCTTAGCACATCATTGGTATGTCAATATGTCGCCGCGAGCTGGATTTTCCATCTTTTACAAACTATATAAATAAAAGAGGGATGGATAGTGTATCTCGACATATTGTCGCACTAATCATGTGCTGAGCCTACTGATATACCTATTATGTAACATACTGACTTGCCGTTGACCACTTCATTCCTTATTTTTGATGGGCTACAAAAGCCTGTGTTAACATATTTTTGGGTATCGATCATTAGCTCTAAAAAGCCTTACCTAAGCTTTTGACACAATCTTGAATTGCTATTTTAAAGCTTACATTAATTGCACTATTTTCTTGAAACGCTATATCACAATAGATACTAGATTGATTATATGACGACGTGGTGATAGCAGTAAGAAAGAATACATTTGTCATCATCCCAACTTCCCGAGGGTATCGTAAGATTCGATTAACCATTAATTTATTGATGATTGATGATGGCCAGCAGCGTCATCATAGTGGACCACCTATCACCAATCTGCTTGCCAGCGTGGCGATTATGGATATTGCAAATATCCATGTCGATAATGGGACATACCTATATCGTTATCCAGCAGTCAGCTGAGATAGGCTGAAGAGTTGGGTTTGTGAAAAATGTATTCTTATTGCCGTCACCAGGAGATGATATTTGGAAATGCCGCCTGTATGGGAAAATATGCTGGTGGCAGGGTCCGCCCGGATAGCTACTACCGTCTTACCCATTAACCTGCCGCTAAATAGCAGTGTTTGCACTGCTGTGGTTCGGTTTGGGGGTAAGATAGCCGGTGTAATTACTGGCATAGATGGACGCAATTCATCTAAGTCCTCAGGGTGGGCAGCGCATAGGCGATTTTTTGATCACTATGTCCATGGGCCCCATGCTTTCCATCAGGTGGGCTGAGAGCTCAGTTATCACAGAAAAAAATGACCCGGCCTGTAGGCTTTTCTTAAAAAAGACTGAGTGCGTCCATTCCAGTTATATAATTGACATTTGCCTCACCCGTGTGACAACTGGCAACTGGTTATGTTAATTAAGGATGCGCCATATTAAAATGTAGACTTGTTCATATTAAGATTTTATGGATAGATCAAAGTGACATGGCTATTTTGTCTGGTCAGATTTTATGGGTGTTCAGAAATAGCCCGATAGTGAAACGTATATGGTGTTAGATAACTTAGCAAAAGAGCGAAGTCGATATCTTACATGTATTCATATTTATTATTAGATGGACAACTCCATACTGTAAAATATTTTTTCTACTCCGGCACTTTTATCTTTCATTTATATAGTCCCGCCAACAAATATAAAAGCAGGACTTACGCAATTTCAGAAAAGTCTATATACTCTATTCTTCAAAAACACCCTAGGCTTATAAAGTCGCTAAAATGCAACTGCTAGCAGAGATACCTACTCAATTTACAACAAATCGCAAACCTGCCAACTTAACAAACAACTGGATTCATATTGTCTGAAAGAATAACGTATCTAAAATAATTGCTACCAACGTAAGGAAAAAAACGCAAGTGTTTTAGAATCGTCACTGGCAGGCAGTAACTGACAGTTTAAAAAAAACGTTACCGTGTCTATTGCATTCCATCATTTGTTTTTTCACTATTATTTTCAGTTTGTGCGGCAATCTTTAAATTTGTTTAAAATTCGTTTTTCATCTTTTTTTGGACTGTGAAGTGAAGAAAATAAATTGAATAATAATGAGATAAGATGGATTATGATGAGGACTTGGGTCTGACACCGGAAGAGATATCGACGGCGGCACAATCAGTTACTGAGAATTTGTTGCCTACAAAATCGCGGCATCTAACTTTACGATCAGTCGTACAAGAAATTCATGGCGTGGCGAATCGAAAACCAGACTTCGTCATTCTCAGAGAATGTCCTATTGGCATACCTATTTTAAAAGCCTCATAGAATTATTCAAACCGTCTTCACTTTGGGATGAATATTCAAAACTCAAGGGAAGTCTCAACATATACCACCAGACAGACATATCTAAATACGCCAAGTTGCTGGCTTTATTGGAAAGAAAGTCAGAAGGTTTTAAGGCGAAAAAAGCGAAAACTTTTTTACCCGATGAATTAAAAAAATCATTGAGCAAGCACCTAATCGGAATCTTCTGTTCAACAAGGTAAATATATAGTCACATATTTGTTGTTTTATAAATGCACTAGTGTATTCGGTTAATTATGTTATTTAGGTATTCTGTGTATGCAAATATTGTATTTAATTACATTGTAAGGATTTTTAACACCTAGATTCCTATTTCTTGTTACAGGTGGCTGTAATTTTTGGAATAATGGGGGCTTGTCGCCGGCAAGAGTTACACGATTTAAAAAAATAACAATAGTATTGATGCCCAGGAATCGCTTGTGGTTCATATAATGAACACCAAGAACCGGATTGATCGCACTTTTACAATAACAGGGAAATATTACAATATACCTGCAAAAATATTAAAATGTCCGACAGGGCATCGAAAATGTACCGTAAATAAAGCCTATTCAACGTATGATAATTAAAGTATGTTTTCATATACCAAACTGTGTTTTATTTGTGATTAATATAATCCTTAGTCGTAGAAAAAGTAATGTATGCAACGTTGTTTAACCGAGTCAAAATACGCGTCTTTATTAACAATTTTCGGCTTCGCCTCAAATTGTTACTTACGCCACTCGCCTTTTTTGACCTCTCTTAAACAACTGTTGCATAAAATACTATTATTAAATTATGTCAACAAATAATAATAATACAAGAGTTTAATGAAAGTGATCAATGTCTCGCATGTTTATTTATTAATTGTGCAAGTTTTATTGTTGGGTCTTGGTATGTCTAAAATAATACTATCGTATCTAAGTCAAATACAACAAATACTAGGAGGAGTAGGTCACGATATAGTTGAACACTAAATCTAGGCAGATTGAGATTATACTATGCTAATTTGACCAGTTCATAAGGTCACAACTGGTGCTCTGCGGTTTTGCGGTAGGATTCATTTAACCACACGTCATACAGTTGGACGAGACATCACTGGATTATCTACGTTGATGGCCATAGCAAGAGTTGAAGAGGAAAATCTGTACAATTGAGGGTGCTACTGTGTAGACTTAACCAATTGGAATTCTAGGTCACTCGACAACGATGTCAAGTTGTACAGTCGAACACAAAATAAGGTGTACACAAAAATGTTCAAAAATATGTCCCAGTGCACTCTAATTCTGTGTAATAAGAACGTCGTAACATATTTATGAGCGGATTCTTTCGATACTTATTTTTGCACTTGACTGTAAGTTGTAAGAAATGTCTAAGGTATTTTAGGTACCTATTTATGTGTCATTTTGGCATGGAGGGAGCTGGGATTCCAATTAAATTTCAAATCCAATCGAAGATCTGAAGATGTTAAACAGTTTCTTTGAATTTTCTAATTTTGATTCTTTTGGTAAGCCCTCTATACATACATTTTATACGATTTGATTGATATGATACAATCGATTACAGATGAAATAATTTGCCTTTGATTACTTTGCAATTCGGTTAAGCAATTTTGGCATAGTACTACCTGTAATTACTATAATAATGCTGAAGATTAATGTATTGAAATAAATATGTCCTTTCCTTATTCTTACTTTTTTTTATACTTCGTTTTATTTAAGATTAGAATTATCTGTCAAACGGGTGAACAAAGAAGCAGTGGTCATAAACCTTCCTTCTTCGATTTCGGCCGATACCACTGAATTTCTCGGAACTTATGGACATACATATCATTTGATATTTACCGATAGCTGAACTCATAGTTTTCACATTTATTATTAATTTGTTGGCAAAACTGTATTAAGTGTTTTATAAGCAAGATGGCGGCAATTTAGAAAAAAGTTAAATATTGAAAGTTTTCGTTTAGTGTTTGGCGGTTTTTAACAAAGTATTTTTTTATTTTATTTGTAGCTCATATCGTACCGATTTTACATTTACTGAATTTAATGTAGTTTACAGTCAAAATTTTAACAATATTTGCATATTTAATCTGGCTTACATTATGCACTCCCAATACTTTTAAAAGTCATGCATTTAAGGATTCAAAAAATTTTTCAAAAACTATCGGTATAAAAGCGGACACGGTGTCATAAAGACTGAGCAGATAACAATAGGCACTAAGACAACCCTACCCATCGGCAACGTCGTTTAGTATTTGTCGCCATTATAGGCGGCTTTAATCTGGGACGCTCTAATGTAGTTTGTGCAAATTAGAAAATAAAACTCAGATGACATACATATTTTTATTCACTGTCAGTGGAAGAGTCCGAGGACTCGGAACCACCAACGTTCATAATAAAATTTTCCACAGTGTTATCTATTACATTATCTAATTTCATTTAAAAAAATATTTTCTTTTAAAATGTTGTATACCGTAGCCAACGATATGCCAGCAGTCTCAGCAGTCTTTTTCACACGGTCCGATTTAGTGGGATAGCTATTCCTTTCTATGGCACATTTCTTAATTTGCAAATATTCACCACCATCCGCTTTTCACTGGTAGTCACAGGATTATGCTTTTGCCGCTTCTTCTTTAGAAATGAAAAAAAACGTTAGCCGGAGCTACGACTTCATCCATTTTAAATGTGCACCAACAAACAAAATATCTAAATGGATCAACAATTAATAACGAAATTGAACAAAAACGATAACAACAATCTTTAAGTAAGCTAACAGCCAATATAAAACACACCCGATTCAACCGACAACAATATGAAATCGAATGACAGATAATGACAGTGACATTTTAAAATTGTGTGAGAACTCTGCCTCTTTAGGTTTTTTAATGTACAACCTTTCCATGAAAAATTGCAAACGCAATTTATTAAAATTCTTATCTTTTCATCTTAGAATATAAATTAACTAACATTATGTTTCTTATCTGTTCACAACACTGAGTAATGTATGTATTAATGTAGCATGATAATAAATTCGTGATATTTAATAACTCGTATTTACTGTTCGATCCGCAGAATTTGCCTGTAAAAAAACCTTATATCTCGTTCTGTTAAGGTCTTTCTAATGCTAAAAAAAACGAAGTATAGAACTTTATTTTCAAAACTACAATTTATGTACATATGTAGATTAAATCTAAGTAATCTACTTAACCTAACCTATCTCTAAGATTGGCCCTTGTGGCATTGTACTGACGATGCTGGCGGCATTTCTTCGCTGTATCGCAATACTGATGCGTTGTGCGAGGAAGTCGCCAGCTCTTCGGTCTTTACTTACGTCAACCAGACGTTTCGCGATCTCAGCAAACAATTTGCGTGCGCCCCATTCTTACTTGATATCATCATTTATTAAGAACTAGCGACCCGCCCCGGCTTCGCACGGGTACTATACCTACATAAAAACCTTCCTCTTGAATTACTCTACCTATTAAAAAAATCCCATCAAAATCCGTTGCGTAGTTTTAAAGATTTAGTACTGATTTTTCAATCCCCAATTAACCATATCTGTCAAATAAATGTTAGCTCTATCCTTTTTTGACTGATGACCTGAGATAAGGATGGTAATAATTTTAACTAACAGATATTTTTAACTGAGGATCGAAAAATCGAACGTAATTAATTTTAAAAAACTAACTTGTATTCATAAAAAGTGCTTACGAAATTAGTTATATCAGAAACCATAAAAAAACTAGACAATTAGGTTCAAGACAAACTAGAAAAAGTCTTAGATCGGAAATCGAGATGAAAATGGCGAAAGTATCATGTTGTTTTTCTCGAAAGTTTCGAATCTTTCGTATAAATTGACGAGTGGTGAGACGGTGGTTGTGACCCCCGTTCCGGCTCATATTTGGTTCAACAGATATCCCTGGCTATACAGCGCGGTAACGCAGCCGGTGTGATGGGGACTTTTGGACCGGGTGCGGGACGGAGCGGGGATTGCAATTAACATTTCCTTTTTTTTTTGTGTTCTATTGACGAAGCCTGTTGTGGATATTGTCATTGGTGAGTATGACGAAGCTTGTTGCTGATTCCATTTTGTAGCATCTTAACGAAGCCTGCGGCGGATTTATTATGTGTAAATTTTATTGAGATCCTATTATGAAATAAATAAATCTTTAATTCGTATAAATTACATGTAACTTCCGAACAAAAAACAAAAGTGACGATTGTCGACTTATACAACTTAAGGTACACCCGGCTAAGATCGGATCTCATGTAAGATCGGATGACCGCAATAACTACTAAAATAATAGTAGTATTTTTTCCTCACTGGCTGTATTATGCATGACGCCATTTCACCCCGCCCTCTCGCTGGTATGCAGCAACCGCTCAGCCGCATCAGTCGTGAGCTACGAACGTTTAAAAAAAAGTGGTTTTTTTTCTAGAATTTTTGGAGATCCGATCTTTAACAGGAAGCTATGCACCTTCTTCTCCTTACATTAGAGTTGAAATTAGATACCAGTCCGATCTTAAGCGAAGAAGGTATTTTGATTGGGTGTCTTGAAAAAAAAAATAGTGCAAGTTTGACTTTACGTTTACTCCTAAGCTATTCGGCTGAGCGGCATCAAGTAAATTTATATTTCTCAAACTTGCTACGGAATGTTGATGTTACTTACTTCAAATTAAACCCGGAAATACTATGTATCCGGTGGCATATGCTAAGATGATATGTAAAGAGATTTCATGTATTTATTTCACACCTAGGACTGCAAACAAACTGTCTTTTGTTTTGAAACGTCAAATTGTGACACTATGTCTTGACATTCAGCCACAGAAAAAAAAATAACCTAAGAACTAATGTCTATACCACCAGGTAAAAGGACACCTCAAACAGATTAAAAAAAAAAAGTTAGGCGCGAATGTTTTTTTTTTAATGTTGTACGATACTGTACTATTGGTTTATTTACAAATCAAATACGAGTAGTATGGTTCGGAGAAATCAGTTCGTTTTATTTCGTGGCAAGTTTGAGAAAAGCACTATACAAATCTCGGCGAGAAACAGGGTTACAGGCCGCGTATCCCTATCTGGCCTCAGTTCCTTCGGCCAGATATATCTACTTGGCCTGTAACCCTTCGTTTCCCGTCCTCTATAGTAATGTACTATTGATAGCTTGATTTTTTTTATCACGTACATCACACATCTGCAGGTAAAAGTTAGTGAAAATAAATTTATGATTTTTTTTGTGACATCCTTTCAACTCACCAAAAAATAGTCCGGTCTTACCTGGGTGTACCTTATACGTAGTATAAACAGTATAATGAAATAGGTATATAAGTTTACAGTTCATTTTATAACGGTGACACAAAAATAACCTAAAGCGTATATAACGATAATTGCAGCAGATGAAACTTTATCGGTCGATAAAAAAGCTATAATATTAACTCGCATGGCTTTACTTAACAAATCAAACCAAAATTACTTTATGAATCATTCTTCACATTGTCTTTAAGGTCTTTTGTGTGTCAAAAATAAACGTCGTTAATGTCGTGTTCTCGAGGTATCGTAGTATTTTTTTATTATGGTACCAATATCAATATTATGACCAAATGTCGCATCTCATCGAAATCAGAGTTCTGATTAGCTATGAAAATAAATAACACGAAAGAACAGTATCTTTCGTTACAGAGCTTCGATTGAACCTTTCGCATCTTTGAGTGTTTTACGTGTAAAATACTTTCTTTTTGCATTATTTTATTGAAGTATGATACTCCGAATATATTGGCTCCCGTACAAACACGTGAATTTTCATTTTGCTCAGACTACATCTCAATATCAGTTGACTTAAGAGTTTGAAGTTATAAATTATGATTAAATATTTATAAATTGGAATCATTAATCTATGCTCTATGTGATGTAAACGTGAAGTGAAGTCTATTTACTTCAAAGGTCGACAAACGTCAGTTTTGTTTCTTGTTCGGAAGTTCCATGTAATTTATACGAAAGATTCGAAACTTTCGAGAAAAACAACATTATATACTTTCGCCATTTTTATCGCTTATTCCGATTTAAGACTTTTTCTAGTTTGTTTTGAACACTAATTGTCTAGTTTTTTTATGTTCTCTGATATAATTAATTTCGTTTACACTTTTTATGAAATCAAGTTATTTTTTTAAAATTAATTACTTTCGATTAAAATTAACTCAGTAACGATATTACAGTAAGTATAAATCATTATAATTATAATATTGAATATTACAATATACTTTGACTTTGACTTCGAAAAATTTACACATAGCGGCTCCAAGGATTTTAGAACCACGATATGCTATGAAATGTCCTAAGCCTAATGATAAACTAGACTAGAGCACATTAGACATTATAAGAATATAAATTAATACAACTTACCTATGAAGTTCTCACTTCAATTTTTGTAACTGTCTTCTGACCGTTCGCATGATGATAGACAATGTTTAAGTATTTTCAAGTGTTTTGCGAGCAATTCTCAAAAATTTGTACATTTGGATCACGTCTTCGATACCTATTGATAAAAATTGGTAGAGCCAATGATGCTGAGCAAGATCCACCATAATTTCCAAAAAAATACCTATAAAGTTTGTATGGAAGGTTTCTTTTTTGTTACCAGATTTTTGTAGCAAAATAGTTATTAATACAAACATTTTGGGAAATGGTGCCGGTGGTGCTTCTTCTTAATTATAGTAGGTACTAATCCAGTATAATCTCCATTCGTAATATTAAATTATTTATATTTTATAAAAAAATACTTTATAAATTAATAAAAACAATATACTAAATACAATACGGACGAATCAGAAATGAGGAGATCTGTAGGCGAACTAAAGTTACTGACATAGCCCTCCGGATTAGTAAGCTGAAGTGGCAATGGGCAGGCCACATTGCATGCAGAGCAGATGGTCTATGGGGTCGAAAAGTGCTCGAGTGGAGATCACGGCTAGGCAAACGCAGCGTAGGACGTCCACCCACAAGATGGACAGACGACCTTATGAAGGTCGCCGGGACACGCTGGATGCAGGTCGCATCTAACCGGTACATGTAGAGGTCCAGAGGAGAGGCCTATGTTCAGCAGTGGACGTCTTATGGCTGAGATGATGATGATGATGAAATACAATAAGTCATAAAAACTAAACAACTTTAAATCTAACTAAAACTAAAATAATACTAAACTAGACTAACTCATCCCCCAAGTCGCTGTCCTGTGGGAGAGTGCACATAACACTGGCCACATTTCCTCACTGGATGGCAATACCCAACCTCTGGCCAAGAAATGAGCCAGCCCTATTATGGTCACCTGTTGCCTCAGACAGCCTTTTCTCCAACACCTTGAAAATTTAATTCAATTATTATATGTAGGGTAAAGTATTATAACCTTGCTGACATATAACTCATCAGTCATTGGTTTTTGGTTTCATATTGGGTCATAAAAATGTTAACGCATCCAAAGCTTAGACTATTATTAATAATTAAGAGTGTGAAAAGAGTCGTTGAAAGGTGACATCACAAGTTTTATTAATTGACGTGATTAATAGCACTGACATGATTATCACATTAAAATTGGAACAGGATTTCAAATCTGAATCGAAAATTTTATTCTTTACATTATTCATAAACGACTCATCGTGTCTCATTAGGTCAAATTTTTATGTTATAGTATATTGTTACAAATATGTATGTATAAAGTTACACACATTTAGGTCGTGCAGTGATCTTGACATTTTGCATGGCAGATATTCGCGATTTCGTTCTTATATTTGAGTTTAATATACCCATGGAGATTTTACGGCTTCTTGTGGCCCAAGCTGAATAAGCCTATATACATGGTGTAACAAGAGAGAATCGAATTACTTTAATAGCATGTTCCTGAGGTGTGAGGATGCAATAGTATATTGTGCATCAAGGGAGGTAAGTAGGCAGAGGGCATTTAATGACTCGAGTTAGTATTCCGCTTACCGACCGTGATGCACACAATGTTTTTCATCACACTTGCCCACAAAAAATAAGTTTTAAGACAAAATATTATTAAATTACGTACTGACATTTCTATTACTCTCTAGGGAATTTCAGTTTTCTATTACTCCCGCATGCAAGGAATGGCGCGCTTAGACAGCAAGTGTGATGAAAAAAAAAAACATGAACCCAGGTAGAAACTCATTTTTTTTACGTTTTCATACATAGCAAAACAATTACCGTAAAGCCGGGTAACTTTGGCCCAAAATTAAATTTATTATAAAACCAAAGCATCGCGTAAATTACATAATTTATTGTTATCAGGTGTTTTAGATATGAATTTCGCATCCCGACATACTAAAATTGTTAATTTTAAATAAGTCTGTCCATCTGTCTAACTTTTTGTCTATCACATGTTTATGCGAAAACTTAACGGCTATGAATATACTTTGAGAAACTAGGGAAATCATGAAGTCAATAACTAAATAGTTTTTAATACAAATAAATCTTTAATGGAAGTTAAGTATCTAAAAGTTGCAAAACGCACAGCATTGAAATGTTATAATATATGCCGATGAAATTCAGGACAAACGTTAGAATTAATCGAAAAAAGAAGTAGGCTTTGTTGTGCCAACGTTATTTTTATTGGGTCGGCAACGCGCATGTGACACCCTGAAGTTGCAGGCGCCCATAGGCTACGGTGACTGCTTTCCATCAGGCGGGCCGTATGCTTGTTTGCCACCGACGTGGTAAAAAAAAGGTATTTAAAAAGATTTTCACAATAATTATTTTTGTTTGCATTTGTCATTTTGATGAAATCTTAATTTTACTGCAATAAAACAAACAATGTATAACAGAAAGTGGTGCTATTTTATACGTAATTTGTCTAAACATATTACCTACTTATTTTCATAATTAATAAGCGTTACGCTTCAACACGAAAAAAAATCATGATCCAAAGTAACCCTCCCGAATGTATTACTTTAGCCCAAACTTTACGAAACAGAAAAAACTCCTAAAATTTATAAATATTAGATGTTTTCACAATATGTTCCTAAAATTTATTTTATTAAAAAGCAACTCTTAACTTTACTTCTAATTTATCAAGCATAAATGCGTTGTAAACCCTATCATTTTTTTGGGACAAAGTAACCGGCTTTACGGCATTTATTTGTAAAACGTACAAAAAAGTCATATTTGGACATGAGTTCATGAACTTTTTTTTCTTAGGACTTGAGGTTGCTCTGAAATACGTTGTTTCAATTGATTTAATATTTTCTCATGTAAGACTTATAAGAGGGAGAAAGATACATAACTGTTATTCTACTGTTATATGGTGTGCAATAAAGAGTATTGTATTGTATTGTAAGACAAGTACACTAAACGTATGCCTCTCAGCTTAGCAAAATTGAATGCTTGCTTAAAATGTCACATTCAATTACTTACTGATTAATATTGAAATATCAGATCAGTCAATTTTATTGTTTCACTACTTATAAGCTCGAGTATAATCATAAATTATTTAAGCACTAACATTTAAAAATCAAATAATATGCAAATGTGAGATAGACTTAGTATATAAGATGAGATTCCAGTGATATCATCTTAGTGTCACCCAGTCACCCCGCCGACCCACCT
>JALPQI010005281.1:0-69478 GCA_025490895.1 Thaumatotibia leucotreta | reverse complement strand
CCTATGACAGTCCACTGCTGGACGTAGTCCTCTCCTATTAACAATGCGTATAGACGCACTAGGAGGTAAATGCCCATAATCGTCACGCTGGGCGAGCGGATTGGCGATCGCAGGGTCCATTATGATGACGCTGCTGCTCATCATCAATATTTCATCAAATAATGGTCAGTGACACTTCAATTCCTTAGTCGACTCTTACGACACCCGCAGGAGGAGTTGGGGTGGTGACAAATGTATTCTTAATGCCGTCACCACACGGCCGTCCGAGACTTTCACGAGCTATTTCTAGTTATTTCTTTTAAATTATCCTTTTACTTGACACAATAAAACGCAATTCTAAAACCAATCGTCAAAGAATACGCCGCGGGGCGTTTTCATAATTAAAAGAAATTGAAAAATATCCATCCGTCAAAAACAGTTGCGTTATATAAATAATTCATCACCGCCCTCTGGCAGAATGTTTCATCAAGTTACGTCTAATCGAATTACCATTCGTTCTTCCATTCATTCCTTTCGTTCATTCCGTTCAGTGTTTATTCTTTTGATTACACGAGGTAACGCTAATACAACGTGACGTAAACACTTATAGACGTGTTTTTTTCTATTCTGGCACTTAATCTGCGACGTCTAACCGCTATTAAAAAGATACTTATTTTTGTATACTGTCTATAAAATTCCATAAATATGAATATCACTAGTATCAAGCGATGCTCTTCTGGATTTCGTTTTTATTTTTAATGTAGCTTACACAAGCGAAATAACATTAATGAACTACAGCTGTTTATTGTTATTTATGATTTAAGTGTTAAAAGTGGGCTTTTTCAACACCAAAATTAAACAGTATTTTTCAATTAATTTTGCAAGGAAAAAGACAATTTGGCAGAACAGTCAAGAGCAAAAGTAAGTGATCATTCTTGTTCGATAATAGACCTTATTCCATTGTGATAAGGCACAAGCCGATCACTTACTTTTGCTCTTGACTGTACCAACCGAACCGTGCTGAAAACTACTATTACATTTTATTTTTGCACTAGTGCGGGAAAGTATCACATTCTGTGCTTAAGTTTACCCTTAAAGCGAGCGCTTCTTAGAATACATTGTGTGTTTACAAATTACCCACGAAACAAACGTAATGTCAACAAATACGATGATATAACTCTTCCCATTAGCTGATCCACATCTGCATTCTGCATCATAAATATCTGAAAATATCCCGTTTTATATACCTACAGATATTTACAAAAATGAATCCCTTTCCTCCCAATGTTTCCGCGGCCATATTTAATATAATGCCATCGTTTTATCACTCGACTCAAACCCATGCCTGAGCATAGATCTCGTAGCAATGCAGATATGTCATGTGCTGGTATGCAAAAACAAAATTGTATATAAAATACGGGTTCAATTTCGGCTTGCTAACTTAACGAAATTTTGCGTTGCATGCAATTGTCACGTCAGTGGCAAAAATTGGAATTATTAAACAAAACGTTAGTCATGTTTCTATGTTAAGTAGTGACTATTTTTAAATTTGAGCATGTCTGAACATAAATAATTTATAATCTATTACCCAATAAATTCGACATATGTGACCGCACAATCTAGGAAATCTGGCAGTTGTATGTGATCGTAATTATAGTAAAGCGTGTGAAATAACAAAGAGGTCAATTCAAATTTGCCCGCGCTCACGTAATTTCGGCAAATTGGATGATTTTACAGAAAAAAAGCTGCATTTGGAGGTTAGAAACTTGTTAACTAGTTAAAACAAATACGGATGCTATAGAGATTTATTCCCACCTGTTATCACTATAGTACTATTACCGCTGGTGACAATCTGGTGGTCTGGGAATAACCCTCTGTAGTGAATTCGAGACTGACATGTCATGTCTGTAAGTATTAAATAATCTACGATCCCATGCGTGAGCGCGTAAATATAGCACGTAAAATATCACTCTCGCTTTGTTCCTCGTTTGCATAATGGACCCCCTCCTAAGTGATTTTTTTACACTTATACTAAATGAGGCTGGCTATGGTGGTGTAACTGGTGTGGAGTTATTTGATAGGGTTGAAAGTAACAAATTGGGGATGTGAATATGGGTGAATCTATTGTTCCTTGTTTATTGTTGCCTTGGTTACGGTATCCTGATTCACGCTGGTTTTATGCAAAATTATGCTACTTAAACTATGCAAACATGCATTTTCTGGTGTTAGTAAGCCCTTTGCTTAATGGGCCGACTAATTGTTGTGCCTGTTTGGCATAATTTGAGTAGCATAAATTTGTATAAAAGCAGCGTGATTCAGGAGACCGTAACCTAGGAAATAACAGACAAGAAAAAGTTGATTCACCCATGTTCTAATAGGTTTTTTTTTGATACTTTAGATCATAAGTGTGGCGAGGAATGGAATAGTATCTTGTCCCGCAAACAAGTTTGAACTTATAAAACATATTATAGTTATAAAATCCACCCATACATGAATAAAATACAAAAATATCCCCTTATTCATATACGTCTCTTAAGTCAGCGAAGCTTATTTATTTATATTGCTTAAAAAGTTTACTTTTTTTATTTTATTATGGTTTGATATTTATGATTTATCATTTCTGCCTCAATTTTCCTTTCATCCTTTTGGAAAATTCTAGAAAACCCAATGGAGCTTACACATATTTGCTGATATGAAATTTGTTAGCGTCAGCATAGTTACGATGAAAATACCGTGAAAATCAATGATCCTAACTTCATAAACTCCTTTAGAATTGATCAAATAATTTGTCAGAGCTTTACTATATTTTCCCCCTCGCGTCGTTGAAAATTGGGGATTTCGTGTATGTGAATTTTCTCAAGTCAACTGAGATGATATAATGTATAATACTTGATGGTATTGTTTTATTATATTATATTGATATTTTCTTCGGTTGCCGCGAGGATGACACGTGAAATAAAACTATGAAAACGGTTAAACTCGCGTATATTATTTAAATTTAACTTCGGCCCACGCCCACAGACCACGAACCCTGTAAAGTGTTCGAAACGTCGGGATGATATTGGATTTAATTAATATACGCGAGTTTATCCTTTTTCATAGTTTTATTTCATATATTATATTGAATATGATATGTGACTTCATCGCAAGCCAGCAGTATACCTACTTAGAATTTGTAGTGACAGAAAAGACTAGCGTATGTGTAATTTAAGTGCGAGATTAATTGTATAGAAAGAAAATTACGCTGATGCGGTCATTTATAAGTAGCTTTATTGATATTGTTGATATCAATATTAAAATTTTGCTGATATTATTTTGCAATCAATCCTCTATCTATATTTATTGAAACAAAACATGAATTGTTAAGTTTATTTACATTATGAATTTGTATTAATGTTTAATGTGTATTATTTGCTAGCCTCCGTAGCCTAGTTGGTTACGAATCCTGCTGTTACCCTGCTTACGAACCACAATACAAGCTTTAATTGAGCTTACCCTGGGACTAGGTAGTTTTGTGTAAGAATGTCACATAATATTAATTATTATTGTAAGAAATCAAATAAAAATATATTCGTCTGTCATCGTGATCGCATACAGTTATCTATCTTCTACAACATTAATTTAATAGCCGTTAAATCTCCATCTTCATTACATCAAAAACACTTACAAAACCCACCAATCGCTACAAACAGAAACATCCGCTAACATGATCCAATCATTCACTCATTCATTCACTTTATCATTCGTTCAATCCATTCGCTAATTAAATAAACTCGGAACTGTGTTGATTGCTTCATGTGTATGAGAAACGTTCGATTTTTAACTCTAACTTTTACATTGTATAGTTTATTTTCGCTTCACTATAGTTCTATAGCCATTAATCAGCTGTGATTTTCTGTTGGTGTATTTTGTTTTGTAAGTTGTAAGTGTTAAGGGTTATTTTTGTATGGCGAAGATGAAACTATCCTTCCTATGGGAAGTGAGGAATTATGTAAAACAGTTTTTGTAACAAGCGTTATGTATTAGTCTTGAGGAAAATATGTTTGCGGCTTTTAACCTTATGCCTACGACTTAAGGTGGAAAAGTGTATACACACTTATGCGTGAGTGTACTCGTAATAATTTAATTTACTTAAGTGGCCGCTATTGTGATGGAGCTAAGTGTTTTTGTGATTTGTGAATGAAATGAGTTTTCACTATCTACGCCATTATTATCTTTTTTACATCTATAAATATGAAACGTACCGCGTACTAGTTTAAGTACAAATTCACGTTACTGCGAACTTCGAAATCAGCAAATTTCTGGGATTTGTGTCTGTCACTCTAATGACGTCTTCGTTAGAGATCAATTCTCGAAATACTAATATATTATCGTCTGTTGACAACCAAAACTCATTAAGTAACAAATACCTACTTGAAAGAAAGTTTGTATCTCAGTTCTGATCCGATACTCACATACAATTTTGCTAAGAGTAAACTGACACTAAGTTTTATAGTGAGTTTTATTTATATTTTAAAGACAAACGGGTCTTAATCGCGTAAACTTACGTTTAATTATATCCTGACGTTTCGGGCATGACGTTACACCCGTGGTCGCAGGCAGACTGGCGAGAGAATGTATCAACACCTTCGAGCTGCGCGGGTTTTTTTTCGAACTACCCGCACTTGATCTTGATTATTCACTTCTAGGCTAGGGTTGTCACTAGGCCTACACACAACACTCACAACATCCAATGGCTTTAAAATGGATGTTTCACCACGCTTACATTTGTAAATCACGGGATTCCACGCGGATGAGATTCCTTGCCCCTCATTTTGATTAAAATTCCGATGTTTCTTAATTTCAATAGCTTCACGTACTTTTCGGCTATGATGTATACGCTCGGTTGAGAGGACTTTCGGGTTATGGAGCTCAATCCAGTGGTTAGGTCCGGACTCCAACAAATGCTCGGCCACAGCAGACTTATTCGTTTGACGCTTTTTAACAGCCGTGATATGTTCCTTGACCCTTTCCGCTATGTTGCGTTTGGTTTCCCCAATATAGGAACTACCACAGCTACAATCGATTTTATAAACGCCCGGTGTGTGGTAAGGTAAAACATCCTTAGGCGACCTTAGATGCCCTGCCACCTTTGATAACGGCATGAGGGGCAAGGAATCTCATCCGCGTGGAATCCCGTGATTTACAAATGTAAGCGTGGTGAAACATCCATTTTAAAGCCATTGGATGTTGTGAGTGTTGTGTGTAGGCCTAGTGACAACCCTAGCCTAGAAGTGAATAATCAAGATCAAGTGCGGGTAGTTCGAAAAAAAAACCCGCGCAGCTCGAAGGTGTTGATACATTCTCTCGCCAGTCTGCCTGCGACCACGGGTGTAACGTCATGCCCGAAACGTCAGGATATAATTAAACGTAAGTTTACGCGATTAAGACCCGTTTGTCTTTAAAATATGAGTGATAATCGTGAGTTTTATTTGTTAGCCGACGATAGTGGGCGTTTTCACAAACCGTTGTTGAAATCACCTTGTTATTTAATTCGGACAAGTTTGGGCTTGTTCTACTTAGGATCACGAGCTCTTTCGATTCTAATAGGAGAAAAAATGTCCCAAAATGTTTTTTCCATTACGATACATACTATTTTTTCATTGATGTTCAAAGGCGGTAGCGTAATGGAAGGAATGAAATCTGTATGAAAATTATGGGACATATTTTTTCTCCTAACAAAATCGAATTCATGAGCTCGTGATTCTGAGTCGAATAAGCCTATGACCAAATTAAATAACAAGGTGATTTCAACTACGGTTCGCGAAAACGCCCTATTACGATCTCAACTTTACTTTGAATTACATCGCATGATATTGCCATACATATCGATTCACTTTCGTTCTCAAACCCGGCGCGTGCGTTTCCTCTTTTATGTAACAGTCATTGATATGGCTTGTGGATGATACTGAGCACGAATTGCACGCAATTGTTTTTATGCGTTGCATGCGCCACAGTAACGAGGATCTGTCTCTACTCTATCACTCCAAAGAAGGCGTCACCTGTGTGACAGGGACACAGGGCCGGATTTAGAGGTTGAGAGGCTTCGAGGCAACAAAGGAGTGGAGGCCCCCTGGCCCCAATTATTTTCCAAATAAAGTAGAAATTTTCTCAGTCAAGTTTTTTAATAAATATTTTTTTGTGGATACAAGTATAGATTTTTTTATTATTTAACAAACATACAAATAAAAGGGCAAAGGGCGTTTGACGGTTACAAGAAAATGAAAGAAAACTCACACTGGCCACTTGCAAGGTAGTACAGAGAAAGAAAAATTTCTATAAGTGAAAACATCGTAAAAAAAATGTTACTTCCACGTCGAAATTCCATTGTGGGGGCCCCTCTTTCGTGGAGGCCCCGGGGCTGTAGCCCCGGTTGCCCCCCCTAAATCCGGCCCTGCTTGTGGATGATACTGAGCACGAATTGCACACAATTGTTTTTATGCGTTGCATGAGCCACAGTAAAGTTAGATGATCTGTCTCTATCACTCCAAAGAAGGCGTCACCTGTGTGACAGGGATGGATGCCCGAAATTACAATATTCTGAGTTTGTAGTAAGGATATTGGGGTTTATCAGCATGTACGGAACTGTGACTGCAGAACACATAGGTATCTATATCTATGTTCCTATATTCGGTACCTAACTACCTATGAAAGTGTGACCGCTTACTTGAGTTGCGTTGTTATTTAAGACTAGTGTTGAAAATTTCTGGATTAAATACCGTTTCTTTCCAAATAGCGATTTGTGTACATGCCCTTAACCATCTAATGCGTATACACCTAAAGCCACTTTGGTTTTTACTCTATTCACTGCTATTAAGGTTCTGTAAGATTAATCCTTATGAAATCAATCGATTATTTAGGGTCTTCACTTAAACAACTTTCGTACGTAATATTAATATATTTCTATGGCCTTAGGTTTACAATTTTTAACAAATTACTGATCATCTAACAGTGACCGCTTACTCGTCAACCGCCATATTGAATAATTTCGTTTTTGCTACCCTCCTTTTCGATGGTGTTCGAATGGCCGTTCCGTTACCGCACAAATTTAGTCAAATCAACATTGTTTAATAAACAAAACATTATAATTGTATGGATTAGATTCAAATTTTTGTTAAAATCATAATTATAATTTATTATTTAGATAGATTCGCTTACAGTCGGCCGTCCTCTGATAGGAATGTCCCCATTCCTGCCCGGCCATTCGAGCATCAACTGTATGCCCACATACACAGATAATAGCATATTCGTGTTCTTTTTCCACTAAATTACATTACAATTAGACTAGACATACAATGATAGATCAGTAAAATACATGAAAATGAAAAACAACGAAACAATTTTCTAATTGATTGACCTAAGTACTTTCGCTAATGTATCGAAGATTTATAACAGATATTACATGACAATGACACCCGAGGCGATCAACAATTGGTACGAAGGCAAGAAGTAACCAGTTCTTCGTTGGCAACGCAGCTTGCACTGTAACTTCTACCCGGGATACGGGGTGACGACCGTGGCATAGGAATACGTCTAAAAGAGAGACAAAGAGAAAACGTTAGGAATGTAATTATTATGCCTTAAAATAAACTGGAGTTTCCATTCTTTTCCTTATTTATCGTCATAAAATGAGGTAGACTGTTTAACGTTATTTAGCAAAACAAGAAATAAAGTGACATCCTTATAGGTCATAAAAACATTTAGTAATTAATACAATAGTCAAAGTCAAAGTCAAATAATTCTTTATTCAAATTGGAATAGCAACAAACTCTTTTGAATCGTCTAGATATGAAAACTACTTCCGGTTCGAACCCTAAACCGCTGACCCAAGAAGAACCGGTAAGAAACTTGGCGGGAATTCTTTTTTCAAACAATGATGGTACATCTTACAACTAACATGCATTAAAAAAAAAACATAAAATCGATTTTAAACAAATTGAAATATAATAATAATAACAAGAGATGTAAAGTCTCTAAAAGTCACAACATTTATAAGTAATAATTTATAGAGAAGTAAGGTTTCTCTCCGAATAGGTATATAATAATAACATTATATAAAGCACGTTTGGAGATGTACAAGGTCTCCAAGCGTAAATTATCGTAATTGAATGTCATGACTTTAACAAACTAATAATGAAATCCTAAATTACTCCCACGGTGTTTTAGATAATAAGAACGGTGTTAATAAGAACGTTAGCACCCTTACTCAGTGTTAATCATTTACATAGGGTGAGTACCGCTTGTGCTTCGGCCGTCCTTATCTGAAGGAACTTACACCTACACTTCGGCATCCTTCTCCCTTTAAATAATTAAAAGATAGTGAGTACCGCTTATGCTTCAGCATCCTTCACTAAGTGAGTACTGCTTGCATTTCGGCATCCTTCACTAGTATCATCATAAATTCACAATAAGTACCATTTGTTTGTATTCACCGGCCAGTCGCCGCTTCGCATCATCTACTCGATTCATAAAATCCAATCACTCGCTATTGGTGGAGCCGCCGTTGGGCTTATCGATAGCTGAAAACAAAGGGTTTGGGGTAGGAATGTCTGTCATCAGTCAAGTAATTATATTAAAATTAAGTAAAACGTTTTATTCTCCATGAATCATATAATAATGGTATTAACAATTATTCGTCTAGCGTTGAGTCATCAGATAATACTTCATCAGTATCGGTCTCTTTGTCGTATTGAAATGTAATCCATCTTTTTAAATGATCAGCCGGGTAGATGCTCTTATACTTGCGTTTAGAATGACCCTCAATGCTCGATATCTCGTAACGGTCATTTTGGAGTACGGCAGTTATTTTGAAGGGGCCCCTAAACTTTGGGCATAACTTTTTACTTTTACCATTAGCCGGATTGTGATGATTGGGTATCATCACAAGATCTCCTTCTTTGAAGAAGACCGTTGGAGCCCTTTGTTGGTCGTATGTTCTCTTCATGTAGCTTTGATTCTTTTCTGTATTTTCTCTGGCAGATTCCCTAATTTCATGTAGAGCTAGCCGCGAGTCATCTATTGATGATTCTCCCAAAGAATTGAGTAAAGCACCTTCAGTTGTATTGACGCTTCGTTGCCCAAAAACTATTTCAGAAGGTGTCTTGCCTGTAGTTTTATTTTGAGTATTATTGAGACTCCATTGAAGTCTGCCTAACTTAGCGTCCCAATCGCGTTCATCCTGGCCGTGATTCATAGCAGCTAGCGAACCCAGAATGGTCCGGTTATATCTTTCGATTTGGCCATTAGCTCTTGGCGTCGCTACAGCATTTAATATATGTTTAGAGCCTATTGATGTGACATATTTCTTAAAAGCTGACGATGTAAAACTAGTTCCTCGATCTGATATAATTACTTATATATATATAATTACTTATATATATATATATAATTATATATTTATATATATATATAATTACTTTAGGGGCTCCTATTGTATCAAAAATATCCTGTAGTATTTTAACAGTAGTTTTAGTTTTAAGGTTTTTGACTGGTTTTACGTATATAAACTTACTGAAGCCATCGATAACAGCCAATATGTACGTGTTACCTTGCTTACTTCGAACAAATGGACCCAAATGGTCCATATGCATTGTATGGAATGGCTGGTCACCCTTAGGTATAGGATGCAAATAACCAGTTGCTTTAGTTGTGGTACGTTTATTATAGGCACAATTCATGCAAGAAGATACATACTTTTTGACATATCTATTTAATTTTGGGAACCAGTAGTCGTGTTTCATTTTCTCAATAGTCTTTTCTGATGAAAAATGACCAGCTTCGTCGTGACATAATTGGCATATACGCCATCTAGCACCATTTGGGACCACCCATTTATATTGCTCACCTACACGCCTATAAACCTTACCGTCGCGTAATATATAATTATTGACTATATCTTTTATTTCTTTTTCATTGCTCTGTAAAACTGACTTTATATGCTTTATTTTAGGGTCAGTCATCTGTACTGTTAGTAACCAGTCACTAGTAGAGATATTCAATATTTCAAACTCTCGTGTTTCCGTCAAAATGTCATCATCGGGGTTAGCAATGGGGTTCCTGCTTAGAGCATCGACGTGTTGCATGATAGCTCCCGGGCGGTATTCAATGGTGAAATTGTATTCCTGGAGTAAAAGCCACCATCTTGCAATACGTGGGATGAGGTCTCTTTTAGTCAAAGTTGTTCTGAGCGCGTTGCAGTCTGTATATACCTTAAATTGTATGCCTATAAGGAAAGTTCTGAACTTCTTTAAGGACAAGACAACTGCAAGCGTTTCCAACTCATAAGAGTGTAGAAATTCCTCATCCTTCGTAGTTTGTTTACTAAAATATGCCACTGGTCTTAACGGTGACTTTTCATCAGGCTTTTGAAACAGAATACCGCCAACTCCTAATTTACTGGCATCGCAATGCACTTCTGTTATATACGTGGGATCATACAATGCTAGGAGAGGGCGTGCAGTCAATTTCGATTTAAGATTTTGAAAGGCTGTTTCTTGTTCATTTCCCCATACCCAAGGGACATTGGACTTGGTCAGTGTTGTTAGAGGTTTGGCTTCTGCAGCAAATCCCGAAATAAACCGTCTAAAAAAACTTGCCAAGCCCACGAATTGACGGACTTGATGAACATTTGTAGGCGTGGGGAATGAAGCAACAGCTTCAATTTTTTTCAGACCAGGACGTAAACCCTTTTCTGATACCTCATATCCCAAGTAATTTAATGAATTTTGAAAGAAAGAACACTTTTTAAGGTTCAGTGTAAGTTTAGCTTCTCGTAGTGATTTTAATATTTTGTTCAGTTTCCCTAAGCCCTCGTCAATGGTGGTAGCTGGTGAAAGGATATCATCCATATACGGTATCGCTAAATCATGTCTATCCTTTCCTAGCGCCTTATTGATCATGTGCTGAAATACAGCTGGTGCGTTAACCAACCCGAACGGCATGCGAGTGTATTCATAGTGGCCATCTGGTGTTATGAAAGCTGTCAAATGTCGTGACTCTTTGTCCACTGGTATTTGGTAATAGCCAGATTTTAAATCCAGGCAACTAAAATACTTTTTACCGTTCAGCCGTTCGAGCTGGTCGTCTATCACCGGCATTGGAAATGAGTCCTTGATAGTCTTTTTATTTAATGCACGGTAATCAACACAAAGTCTGTAGTCGTCATCTTTTTTCTTGACTAGCACTATTGGGCTAGCGTAACTAGAATCTGACTCTGTGATGATATTTTGATCCAAAAGCTCATTAATAAGATTACGAACTATCATTCGTTCGCTGTAAGCTAATCGGTACGGTTTGTATGATACAGGTGCATCGTCGTTCAATTTTATATGCATTTCCGATATTGCAGTAGTACCTAATTCCGACATATTTAGTGCAAAACAGTCCCTATACTCATTAAGTAGATTTAGTAAAACCTGCTTTTGCGCATCAGAAACTGAAGGTCCAATATTTAGCATGTCTATGGTTATAGGAGATTTATCATGTACAAAAGGTACGTCTATATCGGTATGAGAAATATCATTGGACACTGAAACCATATTTACCTTCACTTCGCGTTGTGCCTGTTCCTAAAGAGCGCCATCTTTGGCAAAAGGTAACAATCGGGCCCTCGCGAGTAGTTTGTTTTTGCTTAAAGCGATAGTGTCGTTAGCAAAATTTATCATTAATATACGTCCATTTCCTTTATCGAAGTAATATACACCTTGCACAACGATTGATTCTTCATCGACTTTGAAGCATACGTTTCCGGGAATGTAAAGGTAGCCCGTATAATCTAAATTACAGTATACTTCAATAGTACACGCACCCTTAAACGAGAGGTCAGACTTAACATATAAGTCTATTTTATTCATGTCCGCAGTTATAGAGTACAGTATGAGTGATGTACTACTTTTATGTACGATCACTTCAGGCAACTCTGTGAGATTTTGACCAATCAAAACATCTGTGCTCAAATATACATCTTCCACCACAAAGATGTCAATTACAACATTTACGAAATCGATAACTATAGGTAATCTAACTCTTCCTATAGGTTGGGTAGTGCCAAACGCAAATCCCTTTATTACAGATACATCATCGGTATTAATAATTAAGTTTAAATCCCTCACTGTGCTTTGCTTAATGAGACTACACTCGCTCCCGAAGTCGACATAGGCAGTTTTGGGTTTTCCGCACTGGCTAACCGACTTGGTATAAATGTCCTGCGAACTGTCCTTTGACACTATTCTCTGGACCTTGGTAGTGTCAGTTGTCGCTTTATTACTCGTCTGTTGAGCGTTGTTTGGGATTCGCCTACAATTCTCAGCAATGTGTCCCATACGATCGCACTTAGAACATCTTTGAAGAGGTTTTGAACATTTAGATATGACATGACCTATTTCTGAACAATTAAAACATTTGATTGTAGTGTTAGTTGTGTTATTAGGTCGATTAAACTTTGAGCTTGCTGCTCCTACTTTAGTGTCAATCGGTTTCGAAGACGGTACATTTTTTTTAGTATCCCGTACATTCTTAGCGGATACGTTGCGTAGATACCGAAGCAACTTATCTGTATGTTTAAAATTACAACCCTGAGCGTTCAATCGAATATTATTATCATAAATGCCTTGTATGATGCAATCAACTGCATCTTTTCCTTTAATATTACAGTGCGCGACTAATTTAGCTTTGTCGAAGAAATATTGTTCAAGGGTTTCTTCTCGCTTGCTTCGCCTGTCGATCATTTCAATTAAGCGATCGGCATAATTTCTATCATCTGGGAAACACTGTAGTAGTTTCTTCTGCCATTTATCCCAGGTTAAATTAGAAGTTGATAATCCTTCGTACCATTGCTTAGCCACTCCTGACAACTTGGGTATGGCATGATAAATTGTCTGACTTTCAGTCCATTTATACACTTTGGCGGTTTCATTCACCTTCTTTAACCAAGCCTTTGTGGTTTGTATCCTAGTACTAGGGTCAAATACGGGTATTATATTCTGCGTGTTAGAATACGATTCACTTCCGCGTGCCTTAAGCGCGTCGATCAGCTGTTGTACCGTAGTACGGTCATCTCTAAATGCAGGGCTTTGTAGATATCGACGAGAACTACGTTGATGTTCATTATCATTAATATGGCGTGACTTTGAACGCGACCGTCGGCCTGTGTGTTTTGGGTGACAGACTGATGTATGCCTAGACCGCGAGCGACTCCTTGTAACAGAGCTCGTACTCGAAGTACCCGAACGTGTTTTTTCGTATCTATCGCGATCGTTATGTCGCGAATGCGATCCACTCGGTGTTGTACAACGCATACGTGAATGCGTACCTCTGCGTCTCATATCGCGATCTCTATATCTTGGACGCGAATCACTTCTTGTTCTAGAACGTGTACGTTCGCGAGTCGTGCTCCGCTGTCGTACTTTTTTTGTAGTTCGAGGAGACTCTGTTCGATCCCTATGTCGTTTACGAGATTTGGTCTTATCGACAATAGTGTCGAGCGGTGGCGTGTAAGTATTACGCTTTCGTTTTGACTTAGGAGCCATTATAACAGTCTACGATTTTACATATGTAAGGTAGCATGTCAAGTCATATGTAAGGAAAGGAGGAGTAGGTAATAAAACACACATTAGTAAACAATATAAAGTACTTATAAGATCGTGGTCTGGCTGTACCAATGAACTTATTATATCGGCGAGGTAATTAAATAATTATTCGGTAAAATACCGATTTTATCGTTAAATTATCGAAGTTTTACTGTAATCTTTGACAAATCATATACCACAGCAGTATTCGAGTAAAATTGTGAATAATAAAATGTAACATGCAGCGTTCTCATCACTTATAAATCACTTGCCGTTATAAAAACATGTTATGTCAATATGAATCAATAAAGTCAAAATAATGCCTCGATCCAATTGATGCGATTTATTTACGAATTAGATTATTTTCCTCGAAAACATTGAAAACGTGAATATGAATAACTGGGTTTCTCATTTACTTATTTCCTAATCATATCAGTAGTTCATTCTTAACTCGATGTATATATTAGGTAAACACATATGGACACTTAGTTATCATAAATGTGCACTGCCGAAGGTCATGAGGTCCCATACACAGACCGTTTGTAAAAGTAGCGGAACAGAACCAAGAATAAAATGCTATTCTTTATGCTAGGAGATAATTTATGTTGATGTCCTGGCATAAAACTAATTTCTGCCACTAATCATAGTGATATAAATGTTTACATTTTCTAAATATATCCAGTGATAGCAATAATTAAACACTTTACTCGCCCAGTAATGAAAATACTATGTTCACAAAACCGCCACAACATCATGGATGAACCAGTATTACTAGGTCTTCCCTTTACGTACAACTGTAACTAGTCTCCGAGGGTCACGTTACAATGGACAATATCCATCGACGCAGTGCAAAACGTTTTGTGAACAAAATAACTAATTTAGACATGTAGATTTTAGTAACATTTCTTGCGAATGCAATTGGCAAATGTGCCGTTAGATTAAGTTTACCACTCAATAAATTAATTTGAAAAAAACTCACCTGTGAGCGTGACTTACTGTTACCACTTCGGATTGTAAGATTAATCCTTATGAAATCAATCGATTATTTAGGGTCTTCACTTAAACAACTTTCGTACGTAATATTAATATATTTCTATGGCCTTAGGTTTACAATTTTTAACAAATTACTGATCATCTAACAGTGACCGCTTACTCGTCAACCGCCATATTGAATAATTTCGTTTTTGCTACCCTCCTTTTCGATGGTGTTCGAATGGCCGTTCCGTTACCGCACAAATTTAGTCAAATCAACATTGTTTAATAAACAAAACATTATAATTGTATGGATTAGATTCAAATTTTTCTTAAAATTTTAATTATAATTTATTATTTAGATAGATTCGCTTACAGTTCAAATTGGAGATGCATTTCAGTTTGTCTCATGCATAAGAGGGTTGACAACTATATAATGTATGTGCATAGACGACCACACCTGCTAAAGTGTTGAGTTAAAAAACTTGCACTCAAATCTGTTCGGAAGTTGTGCTAGATTACAGACTGGGACAGACTTGCGGGAGTATTTGCGTTGTTTACATAAGGTACAGATGATACGAGTAGCTGGACTTTATGAGAATAATGAAAAGATATGCATATGGAATTTTTAGCACACTTAGGTGACAATATGATATCACAGCAAGAATCCAAGGCAAACTAAACTAGGAATGTAAACATGTCAAAATTTATTCAAAACAATGTCATTTAAAATATAGTTATAAAAAAAGCTCGAAACCCAGCCAGTCGCCAATAAAACAGACCTAAGAGTTGCGTGAAATACGGAACAAGTTGAGTTACATTCTGATCCGATTCTTATACGGTTTAACTTAGCTGATGGAACTGAGGTACAAAATGTTTTTGTGGTGACTGGTAGTGTGATGTGATTTGTCAAGAGTACATGGAAGTGAGTAGAGGATTGAAGTATGACAATTTTCCTGTATGAAGTTCTCTGACAATCTGAGATAATGAGTTCTTCAATAGGAGTACATCACAAGTGAGTTGCACAACACTAAACTTAGATAATGGTTTTGTTCATATTTTTCTTGCGAATGCGGCCAAAACAGTAACAAAACACGAATTAAGTATCTAATTTACGCTTCGTAAGTTTTTATAAACAAAGAGTATTTAAGAAATTGTTCTTACCAAATATAATTGATTAACCCGTTTTATGTTTTTGTTACAGGTACGTACTTGTAGTGTACAAGAGTGTCAACTGAGTACGCGGCGAAATAGAATCTCTACTTTTCCAACACAATATAGTACTTCATGCAAGAAATTACTGTAGGTAAATTTATTTTAAGAAAAACAGCACTTCAATCAACTTTGCCTACTTGACTTGTGCAGCAATTCATAAAGCCTGGATCCTTTACTTTTTAGTATAGTTACAAAAAATGCAATTCATTTTCGTTGAGGGCAAAATAACACATCATCATCATCAGTCTATCTCATTCCACTGCTGGACAGTCATCTCCCATTAGTTTCACATATACATGCATTGAGAGATAAATACGCTGGGCAATGGTACATTATTTTGTATACCAACACCAGTATCCTCACAGTCACACAAAGATTAGCTAGAAGAGATGAAGACCGAGTGGCCGAGCGGTGCAGGCATCAGCCGCGAAAGCTGATCGCGTGGGTTCGATTCCCACCTCGGACGTTGGTGATCTTGGTCGTTTTTTCTTTGGTATATGACATTCAATATTTATAATTTAGAAGAGATCCTAGCTATGCTATTCTCTTATTCACACATTCTCGAGCTCGACGACGAGACAGCCTTCACATAGACGTCGAGCGCAGCGCTGCGAAAAACGGTGTTCACTAAAGAGCAGCTCGTCGTCGAACTGTAGGCGATAACTCTCGACGCATTGTAGTTCCAGCTCACGCCGCATTCGTCGCTGAGCGCTAGTATCGTTTAAAGTGCATTAGTGAGTACCATTTTTAGGCTCGACGCTGCCGCAGCGCTGACACAGCGCTGGTAGCATGGCGGTTTCCTTAGTGAATAACACTGCAGGGCTAAGTTCGCCTATGTATAATTTCACTGTATAGGTATGTTTCGTTGGTTATTTTTATGATTTGTGCAGTGAAATGTTTACTAATACGAGTACTACCTCGGGATCAAGTTATACTAGATTCGGGTTACAAATCTACGATTTTATTTCGTGAATAGAAATGTTATTCTGTGGGCTATCAGTTCAATAGCGGCAGGTTCAATTTTCCCTGTTGACATAGGACCTTCGTATCCTTCGATAGATTGTCGATTCCTTAGGGATGCGTTTTGAAAAAAATTGGGAATATTTTAACGACAGACGGGACTTAATCACCCGTAGTAGTGAGTGCCTGCGTCATGCCTGAAATGTCAGGATTTTTAACGTAAGTTTACGCGAAATTCGGGTTGTCGTTAAAATATGAGTGATAATCGTGAAAGTTTAAATTAATGAAAAATGGTAAATGTATCCACGAAAAAAGCAGGTAAATGTTTCTGTCAATAATAACTTCGCCGACTGGACTTTAGCCCATTTCTTTGGTTTTCATCAAGAACTCATTAATCATTCACTCTGACTACCTTCAGACTCCACCACCAATCACCACCGACTTACATAATGTGTACTAACAAAAAGAACAAGATTTAACATATTGCGAAAACACAAATCAAATTATTTATTAACTAAAAAAAATATTTTGATTTGTACTTTTAATTTTTCTCCAGTAGTCACACTACTTAATACTATATAGGTAAATTATAAATATTAGATGTCATATACCAAAGAAAAACGACCAAGATCACCTATGTCCGAGGTGGGGATCGAACCCACGTACTCAGCTTTCGCGGCTGATGCCTGTACCCCTCGGCCACTCGGTCTTAGCAACCACCGGTCAAATTTCTCGGGTATATGCAATCCTTTACAAGGCTAGGCGCCTTTGACCATTCTCTAAGGGCAAGCACTAACTACATGCCTGCACCTCCTATTTAGAATACTTTACAGTTTTCTAGAATAGCTGAGTACGTGGGTTCGATCCCCACCTCGGACATAGGTGATCTTGGTCGTTTTTCTTTGGTATATGACATCTAATATTTATAATGAACAAGATTTAATCAACGGGTGCATTCCTGGAGAATGTCGGGTACGTGACGCTGTGGTTCGCGTACATCTAAAAAAGTTACGAATACAATCTTTAGTGTCATCATCATCATCATCATCATCAGCGTATGATAGTCCACTGCTGGACGTAGGCCTCTCCTATTAACTATGCGTATAAACGCATTAGGAGGAAAATACCCTTTAGTGTATCTGAATTTTATTACTGGGTGTTTGTATTTATAGAGAATTCTTCTTGCATATATTTCTAAAGCCGCGTTTTCATTTAGTATTCTAAGCGAGCTTTCGTTCGTTCTTGGACAGATGAAAACAAAATGTTCGTTCGTCAGCCCACGAACAAGCGAATGCTCGCTCAGAACACTAAGTGAAAACGCAGCTTAAGTTAGCTGTCATAGCCGTCACGTTCCCGACAAAGTAGTCTTTTTCCTGGAATGACACATAAAAATCGAGACAGGTCAAACCAAATAGAAGCTTGGAATAGTAAATGCCTTTTTGTTCATTAAAACCGTATCTATTACACTTGACATGACTGATTTTTAATAGATATTAGGTACTTGAAAATGGAAATAGCATTAAGTAACAACAAATCGTATGTTGGTTCGAATACAGTTGTTTTATAATCAGGATTGCAGTTATAACCTTTTTGTTCTGAATAAAAAGTTAGATCGAAATGGGGATGTCCAACGAATTGTTTCGGGTTTTTGAATTGGACACAATGTTTGTTCAGGACGAACCAAATGAATGGATGGTGAAATTGAACCTTCACTTGTTTCTAACTTTTAAACGACACGGTAGCGAGGACCATGAGTTGCTACTAGCGATGAAAATGATGAGAGATTCATGCTGTTTTCGAAAGTTTCGAATCTTTCCTATAAATTACATGTAAATTTCGAAAAAAAACAAAACTGACGTTTGTCTGCCTTTGACGCACATATACTCCACTTCACGTTCACGTCACATAGACCATAGAATTAATGATTGCAATTTGTAAGTATTTCGTCATAATTGATAATTTCAACCTCTTTAGCTAACTGATAATATACCTAATGCGAACAATATGTTGTGATGTATTTTACACGTAAAAAACTTAAAGATTTGAAAGATTCAATCGAAGATCCGTAACGAAAGATACTGTATTGAAAAATACAGGGCCCTTTGAAAGATACATTGTATCTTTCGTGTTCTTTTCCATCGCTAGAGTTGATTCCAAGTTATTAACACGGACTTTCTATTTGGCTCGCTCGCACCAACACGAAAGTACGAGAGGGATAAAATGAAACGGATTATGTTATAATTCAATTAACTTTCGTGAGGCAAAACATGTTGTTGTTGTTGTTGTTGTCCTATGGCACCCCGGAGGTGCAGAGGGCCTTCAAAAGCTCGCGCCATGCCTTCCTATCCTCAGCAACTTCCTTGGCCTTGCTCCAGTCAAGTCCAACGGCTCGCAGCTCACTCTCGACGGTGCGCCTCCATGAGTGCACAGGACGTCCACGGCTGCGTCTTCCGTCCTGCGGCTTCCACTCGAAAGCGATGCTCGCTGTGTTCTCTCCCCTCCGAATAGTGTGTCCTATCCACCTCCATTTGCGTGTCGAAACGTCAGCGCTTATGGGCGTCTGGTGGCATATCCTCCAAAGGTCCTCGTTGCGCATTGTCCTCGGCCAGAAAACGCGAAGGATGGACCTTAGACATTTGTTGACGAAGACTTGTAACTTGTTCGTCAATCCTTTGGTCACTCTCCACGTCTCGCAGCCAAACAACAATACCGACTTTACTACAGACTCGAAGAGGGAAATTTTGACGCGACGCGTGAGAACATTTGACTCCCAAACAGGCTTGAGTTGGGCAAAAGCGGCCTTTGCTTTCTTTATTCTGCTGTCGACGTCCTCATCAGTTCCTCCTTGGCCGGTTAATACGCTGCCTAGGTACACAAACGAAGAGACGGAGTCCAAGCCTTCCCCCTGTAGCATCAGCGGTTCCGTTGCGCTGGACTTTATACGCATGTCGACTGTTTTGCGTCGGTTGATTCGCAGGCCCATAACTTCAGCTTCTTCTTGAAGTCTCCCAAGTTTAGCTTCCAAATAGGCAAGTGTAGGGGAAATCAACACGATGTCGTCCGCATAGTCCAGGTCCTCCAGGTCGTTTGTTCTCCATCTGATGCCCCTTGGTGTAGCAATGACTTTTCTCATGACGTCGTCCAGCAGAATTACAAACAGTAGTGGTGATAGGAGGCAACCTTGCTTGACACCCGCAGTTATCTGTATCGGTGTACCAAGTTCCCTCTCGTGTACCACCCTACACGTACTGCCCTCGTACAGCGAACGAATGATACGGATTATACACGACGGGATACCTCTACTCTCTAAACTTGACCACAGCGCGCTCCAATTCACAGTGTCGAAGGCTTTCTCAAAATCCACGAAAGCTAAGACCAGTTCCGACTGCCATTCGACACACTGTTCAATCAGGATACGTAAGGTGTTAGTGTGGTCAGTGCAGGAGCGACCAGAGCGAAATCCGGCTTGCTCGTCACGCAGAGTCACTGCTACTGCTGGAGCTATGCGGTTGAGCAAAATTTTTGCTAGAACTTTTGTGGCAGACGGAAGTAGAGTTATGCCACGCCAGTTATCGCATCGGGACAGATCGCCCTTCTTTGGTACTTTTACTAGTAGTCCCTGCTTCCACTCTACGGGTACTTCTCCAGTGTCCCAAATGCGCGATATTAAAGGGTGCAATAGTGTCGCTGACGTAGCAGCATCTGCTTTGAGCATGTCAATGTGGATGTTGTCAATTCCCGGCGATTTGCCAGGCTTTAAAGAGTTTAGAGCCATGACAGTCTCTTCAATAGATGGTGACACCGTGCATATATCCAACAGCGTGCCCTGTTCGCCAATGTTAGACCGTTCGGAGAATGATGATTGAGCTCGGTTCAGCAGCTCCGAAAAGTGGTCCGTCCATCGTTGCAGCTGCTCGCTTGAGGTGGACAGCAGACTGCCGTCATTTCCTTTCAGCGGTTTCTTTGACGTACGGGCATTTCTTCCACTGAGATTACGGGTGATTTCGTACAGCTCCCGCATGTCCTTGCGACGAGCAGCTGTGTTTGCGCGATCCGCCAACTCCTCAGCGACTCTTCGGCGGTCTCGTCGCGCAGTCTTCTTAATTGCGGAGCGAAGCATGCGCAACCTGTCTCGTAAACTGGATGTGACAGGCTCGACAGAGGACAAGAGCTGGATCTTGATTTGGTTTCTCTCCTCTATGGCCTGCCACAGTTCTTGCGACATCCAGTTTAGCCTTCTCGAATTTGCAAAACCGAGCACTTCTTCACCGGCTTTTGTGTAGGCTTTGCGAATGCGAGCCCAAGTCTCCTCGATTTGCTCGTCTTCAAGTTCCTCTAGAAGCTCATACTGATTCCGGAGGCATAAGCTAAAGGTTTCTCTGCACTCAGGATTCCGGAGTTTTCGTACCTCGAAACTTCTAGCCGTCTTGTCCGATTTACAGCCCGGAGTGGCAAGCTTGAGTCGCACTTCCGCCACGACTAGATGGTGGTCACTATCCACGTCGGCACCACGACGATTCCGCACATCCAGCAGCGAGGACCTCCACGTACGGCTGATCGCAATATGGTCGATCTGATTGCGTGTTACGCCATCTGGAGACACCCACGTCACCTTGTGACACTCTTTGTGCGGAAATAGTGTACCTCCTACAACCAAGTTACGCGCTGAACAGAGCTCACCGAAAAGTTCTCCGTTTTCGTTTATATTTCCGGCGGCTCCGTGCGGACCCATGTAGTGCTCGCGGCCAGTATTGTCGCTGCCTAGCTTCGCGTTGAAATCGCCCAACACTATGGTGATATCCTGCCGGCGTATGCTCCTGAGGGTGGATTCGAGTTGCTCATAGAACACAGTCTTAGCTTCGTCTGAGGCCGCATTTGTTGGAGCGTAGCATTGGACGATGCTAATTTTTCTCACACGCGAGTCGAAACGTGCCGAAATAATCCGCTCAGACACTGGTTTCCAGCTCAACAAACTTTTCTTGGCACTACGGCTGAGGAGTAGACCCACTCCAAGGCAAAACATAATAACTTTAAATAGTTTAAATATAATTAGACGGTTAAACTCACATGTATTTATTTAGTAGTTTATTTCCTTTTTATCCAAAAGCACCATTCGGCGTGCGGAATAAAATGTAGTGGGAAATAAAACGTATAGAACTATCGGAGATCATAAACACGTGACGAGTGTTACTAAAACGAGAAAACGGTAGGTATGGAACGAAATAAATATAAATATCTCGGGACATCTTACAAGCTTGTTATGTAAATACCAAGCGACGATATATACACGGTGCCCATGAGGCAGGGGAAAAATTAAAACGGCATAATCCTGGTCCTATTTTAAGACTAAACTGTCATATATACTTTTTTGGATTTCGCCTAGTTTCAGAGTTATTACCAATTTAAAAAAATCTTACTGTTTCTCAGTACAAAAAGGCTTTTTAATGGTGTTGATGCCATTATGGAGAATAGTCTCACTATCCTCATGGATAGATGTCAAAAGTGAGAAATAAAACCATTTAAAATGAGGTTGAGGTGAAAAATAACCTTCAACTAATTGTAAGTGCTAATTTTATGAATTAATTTACTTTTTAGATGAAAATACATTAAAAATTGTAAATAATAATTTTGTGTCCAAATTTCCTCATTTGAATTTTTTTTCTTTCTTTTGGTTTCAGAAATGCGTGAATAAAATTATTTAGTTCCTCATGGGCACCTTGTATAATAGATACATATAGATACTTAAACACATAGACAGCCATGACTAGGCTTAGGACTTTTCATAGCATATCGTGGTTCTAAAATCCTTGGAGCCGCTATGTGTAAAATTTTCGAAGTCAAAGTCAAAGTATATTGTAATATTAAATATAATGATTTATACATACTCTCACATCGTTACTGAATTAATTTTAATCGAACGTAATTAATTTTAAAAAACGTTCTTGATTTCATAAAAATTACATACTAAATTAGTTACCTACTTATACCAGAACAGACAGCATAAAAAACTAGACAATTAGTGTTCAAAACAAACTTAAATAGCGATGAAAATGGCGAAAGTATCATGTTGTTTTTCTCGAAAGTTTCGAATCTGATTGTATAGATTACATGTAACTTCCGAACAAGAAACAAAACTGACGTTACCTTTGAAGTAAATAGACTTCACTTCACATTGATATCACATAGAGCATAGATTAATGATTCCAATTTATAAGTATTTTATCATAATTTAAACTGTTTAGTCAACTGATATTGAGATTTAGTCTGAGCAAAATGAAAAGTCACGTGTTTGTACTAGAGCCAATACATTCGGAGTATAATAATTCAATAAAATAATGCAAAAAAAAGTATTTTACACGTAAACCACTGCTATTATAAAATGCACTGTAAACTTATGTACCTACCTATTTCATTATACTGTTTAATTTACTTATAAGGTACACCCGGGTAAGACCGGACTATTTTTTGGTGAGTTGAAAGGATGTCACAAAAAAAAAACAAAAATTTATTCTCACTAACTTTTACCTGCAGATGTGTGATGCACGTGATAAAAAAACAAGCTTTCAATATAAATTTACTTGATCCCACTCAGCCGAATAGCTTAGGAGTAAACGTAAAGTCACACTTGCACTATTTTTTTCCAAGACACCCAATCGAAAAACCTTCTTGGCTTATGATCGGACTAGTATCTCATTTCAACTCTAAAGTAAGGAGAAGAAGGTGCATAGCTTCCTGTTAAAGATGGAATCTTATCTCCAAAAAATCTCGAAAAAACCACTTATTTTTAAACGTTCGTAGCTCACGACTGATGCGGCTGAGTGTTCGGAAGTTACATGTAATTACGTAATTACATGTAGTTACGTGTAATACGAAAGATTCGAAACTTTCGAGAAAAACAACATGATACTTTCGCCATTTAACGTATAACTAACTATAGACCGATTTCCTTACTGCCTACGTTATCTAAAGTAATAGAGAAAGTTATAAATATTAGACTTAAATCTTATCTGGGAAAAAACAACATATTGTCGTCTAATCAATACGGTTTCAGAGAGCGTAAATCTACCGCTGATGCGGTTAGGGATGTAACTTCATATATCGTTGAACAAATGGATCATAATAAAAAAGTGTTAGGAATATTTCTTGACATAAAAAAAGCCTTTGATACGGTCTCTGTTCCCATTCTAGTCAAAAGGTTGGAAAGTGTTGGAGTTCGAGGCGTCCCACTACAACTACTTACCGATTATATGACAAACAGAACACAGACAGTGAGAGTAGGTGAACATCTTAGTACAGAAGAAAAGGTATTGTATGGAGTTCCACAAGGTAGTGTCCTCGGACCTACCCTTTTCTTAATTTACATCAATGAGCTATGCAATCTGACTTTCATTAATGGTAAAATTACAACATTTGCTGATGACACAGTGCTGGTTTTCCGGGATAATACGTGGGAAAATTTGGCTAAGACGGCCCAACTAGGTTTTGACCAAGTGACCAATGTGGTTAGACTATAATCTTTTAAGCTTAAATTCCTCAAAAACCAAGTATATTACCTTTTCTATACGTAGTAATACTCAGCCTGTGCCTGGTACAGTCTCGATAAAAGCTCATTCATGTCTGCAAGCAGGTAAAAATATCCGAGATTTACAACTGCCTGATTGTACGTGTTCCCTTCTTGAAAATACGGATTCCGTTAAATATTTAGGCAGAGAATTAGATAGAAATCTTAACTGGAACAGACATATTACAAATTTAACTAAAAGGGTTAGAAAACTAATTTACATATTTAGGAATCTCAGGCATGTTTGCGATAGTAAGTTGTTAACCACCATATACTATGCACTATGTCAATGCATTACAACTTATTGTGTATCGGCATGAGGAGGTGCCACGAAAACTACGTTAATTTCTTTAGAACGTGTCCAACGTGCTATACTGAAAGTCATGAAGTTCAAACCCTTTAGATATCCAACTAAATTAATTTATAAAGATACAGCGGTTTTAAGTATAAGACAGGCGTTTATAAAGGACCTGCTACTAGCTCAACATAAAATTCAGCCTGACTATCCTACTTCTCGTCGCAGGCTTGATATTGTTTATTCTATCCCGTCATGTAGGACAGCTTTTTCGCGAAGATTTCAACGAATTCTTGGACCCAAATTGTACAATAATGTGAGTAAGTACTGTATTCAATTACGTGACCTAAATCTTCGGTTGTTAGACGTGTTTCTGAATTCTCTTACCTATGACGAAACAGAAGATCTTATGAAGTAAATGGCGGGATTAACCTTGACTCATACTGACACTGTATGTGTACTATACTGTATAAGTTAAGGTTCGCACACACATACATACACACACACACACACACACGTACCTACATCTACACATTCTGCTACCTTCCTTAAATATTATGATTTAATTAATAAATAAGTAAGTACCTACTGGTGAACTGATGAAAATTGTTGCTTAAGTATTTCAACGACAAATGGGTCTTAATTGTGTAACCTTACATTAAATATTACCCTGATGTTTCGAGCGCGACGTTGCGCTCGTGGCCACAGGCAGAATGACATTTGTCCTTGAAATAATTATTAATAAAAATCGTGCAAGTTTAAACTAATACATTGTTGCTCACATTCAATCACTAAGTATGTACCCACAAGTTGCATTACTAACTTTTTTCTCTTTTCCTTTGTATTTCTTTCTTTCACTATTGTACCTTGTACGTTATGTAAGATAATTTTTACTTCACTGTAATACAGTTTTTTAACTAGTTCAGGAAGTAATGAACTCATCTACACCTTCTGTAAAACCTCAACATATTGGTGCATAATGTTTAGTACATAGTAACCTAGTTAAGCTGATGAATTTTGTACTTAATGGTTAATGGTTCTGTTACACAATAAATAAATTTATTATTTATTTATTTATTTATTATTTTCATCGCTATTTCCGATCTAGGAGGCTTTTTCTCTCTAGTTTTTTATGGTTTCTGATATAACTAAATTCGTATGCACTTTTTATGAAATCAAGTTCGATATTTGAAATAAATTATGTTCGATTAAAATTAACTCAGTAACGATGTAACAGTAGGTATAAATCATTAGTCATTATAGAAAGTGAATAGAATATTACAATATACTTAGACTTTGACTTCGAAAAATTTTCACATAGCGGCTCCAAGGATTTTAGAACCACGATATGCTATGAAAAGTCCTAAGCCTAGCCATGACCAAGGAACAAATATTTGTGATAAAGAAACACACAAATGATGATGTGGTACCATCAGATGTCCATTTTTCATATTATTCTTGTTATTTTTATCGCACGATCACTGTCACCGCCCTACCTGAGACAAGACCGAGGTACCTCATTGTCCGACACTTCGAGGGGTGATCTGCCGACGATAAAATACCTACTTAATGCTGCGGCTCAGGACTCTTTGAGATCTTATCTGTGCCTGGACTTTTGATGTTCGATTTCAGGTGTGTTTTATTGTTTTCTGGATGATATACTTTTTAACATTTCCATTTTTGTCATAGCAACACAACAATTTGTTAAAAATGTTTTTTTATTTTAGTGACAGGTTGTTTCGTTTAGAGACCTCCTTACGTAGGATGCCCTGAAAATTTCGGGAATTTAATACTTAGGAACGTATATTTGACATGTGTTATACCTCTTTCTTACAAGCATAGTCTCATTATTCGAAAACACTGGCCACTTAGAAAAAAAAAACAATGTCCGATTTTCAATTGTTTTTTAAAGTCGTTGAGTCGCTGGTGAAAATGGAGCTGTCCCGCGAAAGTTTTAGAGCAATGATTTATTATGACTTTAAAAGTGGATTAACACAACAACAATGTGGAGACCGATTAACTATTGCTTTTAGTAGTGAAGCACCTTCAAAGACGACCATATACAGGTGGTATTCGGAATTCCAACGTGGCCGTGTGTCTCTTGCGGATGACGTACGTGAGGGTCGACCGAAAACGGCCGTTACCGATCAAAACATCGATGTTGTTCGCCAACTGATAAAGGAAGATAGGCATGTTACATATCGGGAGATTCAGGAGACTTTAGGCATTGGAATGAGTCAGGTACAAGTTATTTTACAACAAGAGTTGGGCGTGCGGAAGTTATTTTCCCGGTGGATTCCTCACTTGTTATCTGACGACCAGAAAACGGTACGTGTCAATTGGTGCCGCAAAACTTTAAAAAGATTTAATGGAGGAAGCTCAAATGCCGTTTTTAGTATTGTGTCAGGTGACGAATCATGGATTTACGCATATGAGCCTGAATCGAAAAACCAATCTCGAGTTTGGGTTTACGAAGACGAACCGAAGCCGACAAAAGTTGTTCGTTCTCGCAGCACGATCAAAAAAATGGTAGCCACGTTTGTCTCCAAATCGGGTCACGTGGCGACTATCGCTCTTGAAGATCGAAGAACTGTCAATGCCGATTGGTATATAGGCGTTTGTTTACCGATTGTTTTTGCTGAACTGCGAAAAACTAACCCTAACCGCCGTATTATCCACACCATGATAATGCCAGCCCTCACACCGCTCAGAAAACAGACGACTATCTGAAGGGCGAAAACGTCGAATTACTGGACCATCCTCCGTACAGCCCCGACCTAAGTCCCAACGATTTTTTTACTTTCCCGAAAATAAAGAATCGGTTGCGTGGTCAGCGTTTTCAGACCGCGGAAGAAGCAGTCGACGCTTATAAAATGGCCATTTTGTCAACCCCCACTTCAGACTTCAATAACTGTTTTAAAAACTGGTTTCAGAGAATGAAAAAGTGTATTAAACACAAAGGAGAATACTTTGAAAAACAATAAAAGTACTTTTATTTCATTAAAATGCGTATTTTTTCCGATTCCCGAAACTTTCAGGGCAACCTACGTATTTTTAGATTATCAGGGTAAATTTGTGGTAATATTAGAACACATTGTAATCAAAAAGAAGTTTAATGGCGAGATACGTCGAAAAGCTTGTCTCGAAAAAACGAAAAAAGGTTGATTATATCTGAAACTAAGCTGAATCCAGGCAAATTTATGCAGGGTGTAAGTGTTTAATTCATTATATATCATATGTATAGCAACAAAATTATCCGTACCAAAATAATTCGGCGCGCAATGTAGAGCAACACACTCAAGTTAAATGCTAGTTGACTGCTAATTTCAAAAGCAGATGACATAACTGCCATATCAATATTAACAAATGATCGTACCTACATTGCTGCTCCGATCTTTATAAAAAAAATCTGTGGTGTCATAATTAATTGTAACTTAAAAAAAAACTCGTAATCCGTGATTACACTAATAAATCCTGTCTGGTTTAATTCATCGCCCGTATTACATTTAAAGACTCTGAATATGGTCAGGAATACAGCATTAATGCTCGCAAGCACCTATATAATTTTGTCTGTAATTCATATGTGCAAATAGATTCATATTTTACTTACCTTCATGTTTATTCCGTCAAAATTTCAATGTGAATTCAGTTTTCCCTGAATACGTTAATCGTAAATTTCAGTGCATACAGTTTATGTCTCTAACGTCACAGTAAATCTGTGTATGGAATGACTTGGGCATGCGATCCGCTCGTTTGTAATACTTCAAGGAACTAATATGTCTTTGACATGCTTTTGCTTCTACATTACTGGGAAAAATAATTTGAAGTTTAAAATTATAGCGGCAGTGCAAGTAAAAAAATATTTTATATGCATTTTAAGGTTACACTGACCTTGATTTGGAACCTCAGTCTGCATTACTTTATGTAATTGTGTTTTAAAAGTGTTAATTTAAAATAAGCCACTTCATAGTTCTATCATAGTCCACTGACGTAGGCCTCTCCCAATTCTCCTATTAACTATGTGAATTAGGAGGTAAATGCCCATAATCGCCGCCGGGGAACCGGTTGGCGATCGCAGTAATGTGTCCACTATGATGATGACGTTGCTGCCCATCATCTATCAAAGCACAGTGACTCTTCAATCCCTTAGTCAACTCTGACGACACTCGCAGGAAGAGTTGGGGTGGTGACAAATGTATTCTTACTGCCGCCACCACACGGCTAGGAGCGTTTTGATTTTAGACAACATGATATGTATCCAGGGACTGTACAGGTTCTGTCGATATTGGTCCTTATTTCAGTTTTATGTTTCACCTATTTGTTGTGAATCTTTATTAAAAGACTGTCAAAGAATCGTGCGTTTTTAGCATGCAATATCACGTAGGTAGTAAAAAGGAAGGTGTTTCTTAAGTATACTGTCTTAACACTCATAAAAGATCCAATATTGAAAAAAATACATTCGCGGTTAGGTTAGGTCTAGGGTTGGCAGCAAGTTACAACAAACATTGTTATAACAAATTTTATTACAGGGTTTATAACAAATATTGGCCGTGGCTGTATATACACGATGATTCTTAATCCGTGATCAGAAACCATTTTTTCTAACTCAGTAATTGATGGGGATTACGTTAAAGTAGTAATTACGTGAAAACAAATTGATGTATTTTTAATCATGTTTTAATTTTGAATTAAATTTTATCCTAAAATCCTTGTCACTGTACTACCCTATCGGATTTAATGAGGTCGTATTGTAATCTCTTTACAAAGTTATTAGCAATAATTGTCAATTTATGAGTAAACCTTGCCCATGACATTGTCAATTACTCTTGTCATACGCATAATAAACTAAGTCATAGTCACGGATATTGAATGAGAAAATTATAATTATTCACCAAAAATCATGCCTCCACCACATCCATACTCAAACATACAGCGTTACGATACTGTACGTTTGTCAATACAAACGAATAGCACAAGGCGAACCCAACAGTTATTTCACGGACTTCATCCAAACATTCCGATCCCCGGACACAATTTAATAAATCGCATGCACCAAAAATCTTCGCGACTTCGGACAATTTACAGTGCCACAACATGCTCGAGCACCCGGACGACCTCGTCATCATCCTGACGATCTGGATCAACAAATCTTAAGATTCTTTGCTGAAGAAGATTTCGAGTGAATCAATCAAATCACAGGAACAATCAAGCGGATCTGTGTCAAGAACAACGATGGACATTTTGAACACTTGTTAAATTATGTTTATAACAATGTTTTTTGATTTAGTTGGTCAGGTATGCAGTTTTATTGTTTTTATTTACTTATTAAATTGTACTGTTTGAAAACAAATTGCTTTAATTCCTCAAGATTTAACAAGTTTAGGTAATGCACGTTAACACAATCTCCTATCAATTATGTTCGTTGTTATCAGTGTTGCACTGATAAGATAATGAGTAGATAGAAGTCTTTATTGACATAAGATCCGTTAAATTCCCATTTCCCGCCATACTGATGGCACTTGACGTATCGTAGTTAAACTTTATACTGTAGGATGACCATGTATTAAGTGGTAATTTGTTTTAATTACGTTTTCACTTTTAATTAATTAAACAGTGATGAAATAACTTGAGACCTCGCCGAATAAGTTTAATTTTGGCTAAATTTTAATGTTTTTCTACTCCTGATCACGGATTAAGAATCATCGTGTATATTGAAGTCTACATAATATAATGTCGCCGGTTTAGAGGCAGAACCAACTATTTTGGTAAAACATCGTTTAGTAAATAGGTTTCCCATCATCATCATCCAATTTAAGAGCTAGGCTCTTGTCGGTGGAGTAATTTCCATCTTATTCTACATTCAGCTTTTCCTTTGACCTGTTGATATGACGAAACATAGCTAGGGTAAAAGGCGCCCGGGGCAGGCGCCAAATTTGCGCCCCCCCCCCTTAACTGAACTTAAAGGGTTCCTAGTTAGTACGGAACCCTTAAAAGGCTCACTTTTAGGATTCCGTAATATTTTCCAAAATTCAACCTACTAGGCAGGAAAAAAAGTAGATTTTCATCCGACTTCAAAAAAGGAGGAGGTTCTCAATTCGACTATATCTTTTTTTATGTCTGTGTAAATTATGCATAAGAAAATAAAAAAGAGCCCCCCCTGATATTGCGCCCGTGGAAAATGTACCAATCTAGCATTTTTTTAAATTACGCATAAAGATTTTCTTTATGTGTTGATTATGCACAAGGAAATCAAAATGTTTGCCGATTTGGCGCCCACCCTAATTTGATTTCTTTATGTGTACATAAATTATGCATAAGGAAATAAAACAATTTGGCTGGTTCGGAGCCCCCCCTGATATTGCGCCCGTGGAAAATGTATCAATCTAGCATTTTTAAAATTACGCATGCACAAGGAAATTAAAAATGTTTGCCGATATGGCGCCCACCCTAATTTGATTTCTTTATGTGTATCTAAATGATGCATAAGGAAATAAAAAAATTGGCTAATTTGGACCCCCCTGATATTGCGCCCGTGGAAAATGTACCAATCTAGCATTTTTTAAAATTAGGCATAAATATTTTCTTTGTGTTGATTATGCACAAGGAAATCAAAAATGTTGGCCGATTTGGCGCCCGGGAAAAATGTACCTTTCTAAAATTTATGCATACCTACAGATTTTCTTCATATGTAAATTATGCACAATAAAATTAAAATATTTTGTCAATTTGGCGCCCCTCCTAATTTGACGCCCGGGGAAAATGTACCAGTCTAGCATATTATGAATTTACATTTTTCTTATGTATAAATTATGCAAAAGTATATCAAAAATTTTGGCCGATTTGGCGCCCCCTCTGATTTGGCGCCCGGGGCACGAATTCAAAAATCACAACTGTGTCACGTTTTTAGGGACACAAAATAAGACAACGAAAAGAATTTTGACCCAAATATTAGATGTCATATACAAAAAGAAAAATATACCAAGATCACCAACGTCCGAGTTAGGAATCGAGCCCACGTTCTCAGCTTTCGCGGCTGATGCCTGTACCAGTCGGCCACTCGGTCTTTTGAGTTTCACAAAAAATTTTTTTTTACTTTTCTCCCGTGGCAACCCTATCGCTGCCCCATGCGAGTCACGCGCCCGTGTTTGCGGGCTCGTGTGATTGAAATCTCTCCTTTAATAATGTCGGCTAAGTGCCGATCGGGACGCAGTAGGCACCTTAAGCGCAGTAGCATCAGTGTTATATTAAGTCAATTTAAGTCATTGCCTATGAAATTGGCATACAAGGAATTTTGTGCATGGGTAATTATTTTCACTATTCACGCGTTATTTTGTTGTTAGAGATGCGACTTTTCATGAGTATAAAAAACTACCGAGTTGATATTTTAAAGACAAACAGGTCTTAATCGCGTAAACTTATCTTTAATCGTGATTTACAAATGTAAGCGTGGTGAAACATACATTTTAAAGCCATTGGATGTTGTGAGTGTTGTGTCTAGCTAGGCCTAGTGACAACCCTAGCCTAGAAGTGAATAATCAAGACCTAGTGCGGGTAGTTCGAAAAACCCGCGCAGCTCAAAGGTGTTGATACATTCTCACGCCAGTCTGCGTGCGACCACGGGTGTAACGTCATGCCCGAAACGTCAGGATATAATTAAACGTAAGTTTACGCGATTAAGAACCGTTTGTCTTTAAAATATGAGTGATAATCGTGAAAGTTTAAATCAATATAACCACTGAGTTGAGTTGTTTTCTTAACAAAGTCAAATGAGTTTACCCTCAAAACCTAAAAACACCTGTGTCGCAAGTAAGCTTCCCCAAAAACGAATACGTTAGCGTTTTGATACGTAATAATAGGCATAATACACTCAACGGATTTCGTGCGGCATTTTCAAATGTCGTCCTTCCACGTGTCATTTTATATTCGAAATTCGAATATGTGATTTTTATGCTTGTGTGGCGACGTTTCCTCTCTCGCAGCATCACATAGAAAAATCAACAAATTTACATATGACCCTCGACCTTAGCAGTGCACCTTTTTACGGGCCACTGCGTTTACGAGCGTTGCAAAAGGCTATGTTGGGTTAAGAGGAGCTGAAATTGCTCTCTCGCACTTGCATTTTCATACGTAAGTGTGACAGAGACAACATGTCGATCGTGGTTCGTTGTAGGCGCAATTTCGAAACTCGAAAATTATGAGGATTTGTCTCTGTTGCACCAACGAAGGCGTCATTAGAGTGACAGAGACAAATACTTTTTGAGGATTTTGAAATTCACGGTAGGGCCGCAGGTTATGAATACAACACGTATTAAATATACTGTAATTAAAAAGCTCCCCTTTTATTTTTTAGAAATACGTCCCACTTTGCACGCTTGCCATATTTTAAAAGCCCTTTCCATACTTACGGTAAGCGACAATGCAAGACGTTTTTATTAAAATGCTAACATATTATGCATAAATGTTGCAACCCCGTCATCACTCAATTCTAAAGATCACTCACACACGCGGTTACCCAAAAATGAACGCCATAGCATACAATGAAAAGAAAGTAGGCAAAGTACCTTCAAGTTCGGTCTCATTTAAATTTTCAAAACTCGTAGCCTTTACCGAGTAGAAAAAATACTCCGAATTACCATACTGCCTTCTCTTCTACGTTTACGGAAAGCATTTCCCTCTGTTTGTCCTTCGTACGTGACATCTCGCGATGCTCACATATTAATTCCCGTCATTCCATTTTATAAGCCACTTCAACTTTGCCCTATGAAAATTTAATCTACGCCGGCAAAGATGTTGGGAAAAATAATTAATTGGCTAACTTGAACGTTGAAGGACGTTAGATCTTTGCTTGTTACGAACTGAGTTATATTTGTTACACTACACACCTTTTTGTATAGAAGTGATATAAATTATGAGCCGTTGCATAGAATAGTACATTACGACACAAGTGCGAAAAGCAGGAAATACGAAACGAGTGGCGAGTTACGGATTTCCTTTTTGCACGTGTCTAAAAGATTTTTTTTTAGTACCTACACTCAAGTGCAAAAATAAGTATCGAAAGAATCCGTTCATAAATATGTTACGACGTTCTTATTACACAGAATTAGAGTGCACTGGGACATATTTTTGAACGTTTTTGTATACCCCTTATTTTGTCTTCGACTGTACAGATGGTGTCTTTTTTAGACTCTAGTGCGAGAAGTGGCTCATTTTACGTCAGGTCCAAAACTTCGGAGAGCCATCGGTACTGAAAAACGTTGTACGAGACTGAATCCAGAAAACTTCATGTGACATTATAAACTTCAAATTTGGTCAGAAATTTCCTGTTGAATTTTTTCCCTTCCCTCATGGGCATATTGTAAGTATATAAATGTAAAAAAATATGTCCCAGTGCACTTTATTTTTGTGTCATAAGAACGTCGTTACATATATATAAGAGGATTCTTTAGATACATATTTTTGCACTTGACTCTTTTCATACTTGGGTGAATCAACTTTTTTCTGTCTGATATTGCCGGTCGCCTGAGTCACGCTGGTATTATGCAAAATTATGCTACTTAAACTACGCAAACATGCATTTTCTGATGATAATGAGCTCTTTCCTTAACATGGACTACAAACGTATTTGCATTGTTCCAGTAGCACAATTTTGCATAAAACCAGCGTGACTCAGGCGACCGTAACCATGGCAATAACAGATAGAAAAAAGTTGATTAATCCACTTTCACAACCCTCAATACATACTCACCAACCCCAAAAATTATAATCGGATTGCCAATTTTTATAAAAAGATTATTCGTCTTTATTTGCTTTGATGTCGTTCACCATGCATAAAAAATACAAGGCTCTATGAAAAAGTCTTCCCCTTTTAAATACTTATTTATGTTCAAATAAGCTTCTTATTGTATGATGTGAAATGATTTGTAGAGTGTATTATATTATGTATTGTTAGTAAATAAATAAACTGCCGAATTTTTAAAACGTAATAAATAAAAGGGCTAAAATTTAGATTTTGTACAGTTTGGCGTAGAAACTTTAGGTTCATCGGGCCCCAGCGAATGCTGGAATCGCGAAACGTGTGGTTGACGTAACTAAAAACCGAAGAGCTGGTGACTTCCTCACACAACGCATCAGTATTGCGATACAGCGAGGAAACGCCGCCAGCATCCTCGGTACAATGCCACAAGGGTCAATCTTAGATACAAGTTAGAATAGTTAGATTTAATTTATATATATATATATATAGATTTTACAGTTTTGATAATAAATAAGTATTTCATCATCATCTCAGCCATAAGATGTCCACTGCTGAACATAGGCCTCCCCTCTGTACCTCCACATGTACCGGTCAGATGCGACCTGCATCCAGCGAGTATCCTGCATCCTGTAATAAGTATTTAGAGATATTCTATTTAAATTACCTAGTAAAAATGTTGCTTATTACGTCGATAAAAATGATTTATATTAATTTCCGTCAGGTTTCAAATAAACATTATTCATCACCGAAACGTTAATTTGATAATTCAATTGTTTCTCAGATTTAATTCATCCTCCGTTAAATCCACATGCTCCTTTTATTAATTACTTTACCGTTTCAACATTTCGAGTTGGATTAAATCTTCCAGAGGTTTTGCGGTGCGGTTAAAGTAACGAGAGACAGCGGAATACTAAACTCTTACCATGAATTGAAGGCGCGAGCTATTTGTATATTCACCTCTCTGTATATTCTGTTTTGTTCACCGTACATTTTAGAGGGTTAATTCTGAGGACATATCGATAAAATTTTACTATGGGACCGACATTAAAAAAATCGCCTACTTATATCTCAGGACTTGTATGGAACATCAGAATTTTTTTCTCGAATCAGATGTCGGTTCTACTGTAAAAGCTCATGAATATGATGAAAAAAAAAGGAAGTTAGTGTTAGACTTAGTGTGCTTGCTATGAGCTGCCGCCATAAGTTTAACGCAGACCTACCCCTTCATAATTGACTCCTAACTTAGCAAGCCACTAAGTATTGTTTGTCCCTTTCGGTCTTATCAATACGTCTGAGCGAAAGGGACAAACACTTAGCGACTTGCTAAGTTAGAACACGTCTGTGAATAGGTGGCTTACTTTGCTTGCATCAATAAGCGTGTTTGAGCAAGATGGATAGAAAGTAAGTCTGCGTTAAAGTCACAACGGTAGCTCATGGTAGGCACGCATTTCGTAGTAAGGACACAAAGCTTTTGTGACGTTTGTGATTCGCATTTCAATTAAGTGCTTGAGTGTAAGTGGTTTGACAATGTCTAGACTTTATTGCTGAACGATTTGAATGCTATTTAATATTTTACAACGGGTATTGCGTGTTCAATTTTTCATGTATTTAAATTTGTATTTTTTTTAGAATTATAACTAACGTCAGATTCAAACATATTAAAATATTATCGACCCGGGTTACTCACGTATTTAAGTCGATGATTGCTCGACATGTTTCGACCCATTAAGAGTAACCCGGTAACCTATACGTGAGTAACCCGGTTCGATAATATTTTCAATTTGACAGCCGCTGTAACTATGTCGGTAGTAACTGTACCTGCGAAGCTGGAGGTTCCGGATTCGAATACCGGCTGTGACTTATATTAGCGACGCTAAATATGTCGTAATTTCGCTACAATTTTTGTGTTTCTCGAGACAAGTAATTTTTAACCGACTTCAAAAAAAGGAGGAGGTTCTCAATTCGACTGATTTTTTTTTTTTTTTTTGTTGTATGTATGTTACCTGATATCTCCGAGAATAGTGAACCGATTCTAAAATTTCTTTTTGTGATCGAACGTGTATTACCCCGAGATGGTCCCATTGGCACCAAGTTGGGGTCTGATGATGGGATCCTGGAGAAATCGAGGGATCTCTTCAAATGTTATAGGTACATGTATGGCGCTTTTGGTAATTTTCATTCATTTACAAGAATTTGCATTCAGAAAGTAGGATTTGAGGAAACCAATGATGGAAACAAATCGGGAATCTTGGAGAAACCGGTTGAAGTCGGTTTTTTTAAATTTTTAATTTGGTGATTATTCGTTGCCTAAAAGTGACTGTTTACTGCTGCAATACTTTATTCTTGTAATACATTTACGAGTACATACGTAGCAAACCAACTCATGGTCTGTCCGGTAGCTGTACTGTATGGAATGGACGCATTCAATAGGAAAAACAAATTTTTTTACAATTGTCGCACATGTTACCAAGGTGAAACACAATTCTCCCGTCCTTTACTAGCTATAGTAGCTATATTAACAAAAGAGGGACGGATAGTCTATCTCACGGCGAGATACTGTCGCGCCAATCATGTGCTAAGCATACTGGGGCCTGTATGCTTAGCACATGATCGGTACGTCACGTTAGTATCTAATCTATGTCGCCGCGAGATACATTTTCCATCTTTTACTGACTATACGAATAAAAGAGGGATGGATAGTTTATCTCGCGGCGACATATTGTCGCACCGCACTAATCATGTGCTTAGCCTCCTGCTATGCTATTCTCTTATTCACACATTCGACGCTGCGTTCGTCAACGAGCTCGACGACGAGACAGCCTTCACTTCGACGTAGAGCGCAGCGTTGCGAAAAACTCACTAACATAGAACAACTCGTCGTCGAACTGTAGGCGGTAACTCTCGACGCAGTGTAGTTACAGCTCACGCCTCATCCGTCGCCGAGCGCTAGTGTCGTTGAAAGTGCATTAGTGAATACCATTTTTAGGCTCGACGCTGCCGCAGCGCTGACACAGCGCTGTTAGCAAGGCGGTTTCCTTAGTGAATAACACTGCATGGCTCTGGTACCGGTAAAGTATTCCGGTCACGCATCTGGTCCCCGTTACCAGTATTCGCCGCTCGCGATAAAACTGCTCTCTTACGTACAGGGTTTATTGTTTTAAACGCTCACCCTTATCTCGGGGTCATTGAACTCAAGATATATGTTTGCTCGTTTACTCGAACTGCCATATTTTAAACAGAGTTGGGCAGTAATCACATTACTTTTAACTGAAGTAATCACAGATTACTTCTGTAAATTACAGTTGTATCTGTACAAGTGTACACATACATACAAAAGTAATTGGATATTTTCCATGATGTATCGATCCCTCGCTTCGGTCTTACAGACAAAATGACAAGACCGAAAGGGACAAACAATACTTATTGGCTTGCTAAGTTAAGAGATGTTTGTGAATAAGGAACTAAATATGAAAAAAAATTATGGAAAGTATTTTCACAATAGTAGCAACATTGATAATAACAAATCTTACGGTCTGCTTAGATAAAATTTATTTATTAATGTTAGCGTTTTTTTTTAAAAATGCCAAATGTCCCAAGGGTTTTATTTTCCTATTATGTTACTATATATTTTCCATAATAGTTAGTATAACGGTAGAGAACCCAAAAATGATTATGATTACTACACTATATATGAAAAATATTCCAAATTTTATACAATAGGCGTCAAGATTTTCTCAAACAAAGGTGTTACGAATTTAGAAGTCCCTTGTCATGAGAGCATCCAATATCGAGCTAATAGGGCTGTCAAAAATATTTAATACCAGTTTTCAAGTATCGGTTACGTTACGTTTTACTCGATACGTAAATCATTCTATCGCACTCACACTTATTTATTGGAGCGAGCGCGATAGCCTGCTTTACGTATCGAGTAAAACCTAACGTTACCGATACTTGCAAAGTCATGGTACGGCTGCTGCGGCCCTACCGCGAAAATCGAAATTCGTAAATTTCGAGGATGTTTCTCCGTCACTCAAACGAAGGCGTTATTAGAGTGAGAGAGACAAATCCTCGAAATTTACGAATTTCGTTTTTCACAGTAGGGCCGCTGGACCCTTGTCACGATGCGATGCGAAACTGACGTTTCGCAAAATTAATATTTTCCTTCGTTTAACACATTGACAGGAAGGGTTGACAATATGATCAGTTTTGTAATGTGATCGATGTTTAGTGACAGTGATGCCAATATAATTATTTTCGATTTATATTCTGAATTATTTAAGCTATTATATCGAGGTATCTTTGTTATTTTTTTCTTTAGCTGAAGTTTATTTTTTGTGTGATATTTACGGGCAAACTTTAGGCAGTCAAGTTTTTGACCTGTCACTCGACCAATTGTTCAGTAAATGGCAATATTTTAACGAAAATGGCAATTACGTATTCTGCACCATCGAAGAATTAAATGTATCTGTCATTGTTTATTAATAAATTAATTAAATGTATATTTAATTTATCCGGGGATGTTAAACAGGCCGATACTTAAGTTAATGTGTCTGACTATTGACCACAGGAATGATTATATTTCTTTTGAATATTTTTATTATATTTTTTCTACTACCGTACTTCTTAAAGATGTTAAGATAAGTCTATATTGTCTATCTCCTTTAAATGCATTCGGGCATAAATGCATATACGCAGTGAGTTTTTGGGATTTAAAGACACCTCGTGTCTTTAAATCCCAAAAATTCTTTTATTTGTATTCGATTTTAAATGTAATTTCTGATGAATAGTAAACCATACAGGAGCTTTCTTTTTAATTTTGACGTCTCTCTTGATTATAAATAAAATTGTATTTGACTAAGAATATTTTCTCAAATTTACAATTTTATTCGAAAATAAGTGTGTGGTCGTAGAAAAAGTACCTATTGTATGCAACATTTAACTGAGTCAAAAAATGCTCGTGGCGTCTTTACCCACGCCACTCACCTTTTTTACCTCGCTTAAACAAGGGTTGCATAAAATACAATAATCTTATTAGATTTAATGCGAACTGTACAGTACAGCTCCTGTTAGTTTAAAACATGTTAGCATACAGGTAGATTATAATTGATATATAACATGCCTGTATGCTAGTTTAAAACATGTTAGTTATATTATAATCTACCTGTATGTTAACATGTTTTAAACTAACCCGAGTTTTACAGTATGCATTAAATCTCACTAATCCATAATAAACTTTCACAATTAGTCGAAGACATTACCCGCACTTCGCAGCTATTAATACAAATTTAATACACAATAAAATACAGTCTGCGTCAGTTTGTTAGTTTAGATAACGATTGTAGCACAAGTTAAATTAGTTTTGCTATTAGCTTGCTGAGTTTGGGGTCTTTCCTTACTCTACACAGGTAAAATGTAAATACAATGTACCCGCAAGCATAGCAGAATAATTTTACCACGGATTCATTACGTTAAAAAGGGGAAAATACTAAATAACCCTATGTGACTTCACACAAAATATATTTTGTTACTTGATTTTATAGTAACTTATCTAACACTTTTCAATATTGCCATAGGAAAAAAAATGTTTTTTTTTTATTATTTCAGTCACAAGCGATTCGCCATAATATATTTTAATATTTCAGTCAAAAGTTATGGTCAGCCACGTTGTAACCACGTTTGTACAATTTAAATAAAACAAAAAATATATTAAAAATATATTTTTATCACCTACACAAAACTGAACTGAAGTGTGAACTAATTATGAGGTTACTTCTAATGTTTGGGTTTATGGTGTATTACGAATATTAGTTTTACAAACCATTATAAGTGTTTTAACATCATCTTGTACATATTTTTATCTAAATGTGTTGAATTGTGTAAGTTATGTGTCTCTTTCAGTTAGTTTTTATATTTATATAAGTCATTTTAGATACAACTACGTTTATTCAGGAAGCGACATCGCATCACAAATTAACCTGAACCCCAAGGACTTGTTAACATACCATGATCAGACAAGTTCAACGGTTAATTACCGCTTTTGTAAACATTATGCCGGCTCCTAATCGCCCGTCATCAACATTGATCTATTACCAGCACCGCCACGCCACTTTCACCCTTAACGCAAAAGCTCTAAACGTACCGGTAGTCCGTAATCCCGTATCGCCGGAAGTGCGATAATGGCTTGGCGGGTTCTTTGAAAGGATTAGTGCATTGACAGTGTGGGTAGATTAAGGTATTACGCTTGGCTATCGTGCGTTTTGATTGATTCCCGCGATGCTGTGGCGTGAAAAGCGTTGCAGTATTGTTGGATTTTATGATTGATTGGCTGTGTAAAAAAATGGACAGGTTTTTATGAAATAATCGTGTGTAGGTTGTTTTTATTGGGAATCTAGTTACTGTAAAGTGTAGATAAGGCCTATTAATCCTACATAATGAAAAAAAAATCAAGTAATTCTTATTGATAATCGCTACGAAATTTCAGTGTTATAATCTACATACTAATATTTTTATATCGTTCAGATTTTAGATTGGTTATCGCTGATGTTTATTGAATAATATTGTTACTATTTAGTTCTAATGTACTTTAACAGGCAATGATATGACTTTTTTGTTATTACTCTGATATGATCGTCGGTATTGTATTATTTTAGTAGCACCGCCCACAATCTCTCTGCTTTGCCTAAAGGTTGACTGGTAAAGAACGCCTTATGGCCTTAAGTCCGCCTTTTGTATGTCAAGTTTTTTCTTTTGTGCAATAAAGGTTAAATAAATAAATAAATCGTCTACTGACAAGCAAAACACAATAAAACGATCATTATTCTTAGGATCTTAGTATTGAATCAGATCATAAATGGAATACTTTATTTCATGTAGATAGGTTTGCCACTAGTTTTTCTTGTCAACCGACGAAATACGGTCGTAATAAGAAAGACCCTAAACAAGGTGTTTACTCTCATGAACCGGTCGACATTCCCGGGTTGTATGTTCAAACTTATAACTACCCTCGTCAGAAGCTCAAGTTATTAGAAGCAATGATGAGCTCATATATGTTGGAATAAGGTGCATAATTGTTTAGATGATTTCGGAATGTTTGGCGGCATTACAGGTCTTATTATTTGATTTTGTATGGAGTTTTAAATGCAAATTATTATTATTTGTATATCGATTGGTCCAATGATATTTATTTGATTTATTATGGTTTATAGTAGTATAAAAGAGTAGCCAGAGACCGCTAAGCATTAGCTTAAATATTTATCCATAAATGCCTGAATGGTTGATTTACGCCTATCCCACAGAATAATAAATAATACTAACTTGACACACTATGCCTCCCATCGAAAGTTCATCCCACCGGTGACCGCACAGTTACCCCGACATGTCTTATCTCGCTCACAAAAGCAAGAAGGTTCTAATTACTTTATTAAGCCTTTCTTTCTACCGTCTAAGTTCTAATTTACTTTCACAGATGGGCAACGTGATGCCCTTTTTATTACAGCGTGTCAAACGAAATGGAACGTGCCACTGTCGACCCACTGACCCATTTCCCTAACTACGTGATTAAACTAGAACGGTAATTATATTACCTCGTATTACACGGAAATTACAACTATATTTGGGTACTGGTTATTAGAAATTTAATGGTCGTTCATGTTGCGAATGGTTTTATAACATTTCAATTGGTTTTAATCGGATATTATTCGAATTTTTAATTGGAAGACGTTTTGAAAGAACAAAATAATACTGGGACAACTTTGAATAAAATGGCCCTTTTATACTACTCAAAAGAATATAAGGCCCATCATATCGCGACTACTACTTTATTTAAGTGTATTATTATTAATCATTGGCCGTGTGGTGACGGCAGTAAGAATATATTTGTCACCACCCCAACACCTCCGTCGGGTGTCATAAGAGTCGACTAAGGGATTGAAGTGTCACTGACCATTATTTGACAAAATATTGATGATGGGCAGCAGCGTCATCATAGTGGACACATTACTGGGATCGCCAATCCGCTTGCCCAGCGTGGCGATTATGGGCATTTACCTCCTAGTGCGTCTATACGCATAGTTAATTGGAGAGGCCTACGTCCAGCAGTGAACTAAAAATCGGTTTATTCAAAATCGGTTTATTCAATGCGGGTTCTTTGGGCACAAATCATGACAGTATTATTTCAGCATGTATAAGGCAAGATTTTGACATTTTAGCAATAAATGAGACTTGGCTTAAAGAGGGCGAAGAAGGGCGAGCGCCAGTAAAACCCGACTACAAACTGCGCCACAAGCCGCGACCGCCAGGGATACGCTCCCGCGGCGGCGGCGTGGGCTTCTACATCAAGCAAGGGGTCAGCGCTCGCACCTTGTCCCACCCAGTTGACCCTCAGCGGAGCTCAGTGGAACAAATGTGGGTTTCAATGACCCTTAACGGAAGGAAGCTGGTGGTGGGGACAGCATATCGACCACCATGGATGAACTCAGACCTATTTTTTGATGCAATTTCCGACACTATTAGTTTTTTCCATAATTATGATAACATTGTATTATTAGGTGATTTTAATATTAATATATTTGCACATACTGACATTAAATTTCAAATATTTCAGAGCTTTTTGTCTAGTTTTAATCTGAACCAATTAATAACAGAGCCTACGCACTTCACTGATACAAGCCAGACTTTGCTTGATGTGGTATGCACAGATCTACAAGCCAGAAATGTTAATACTGAACATCTCGGATCCATACATGGTCATTGTCTTGTATCCTGTGAGTTTTACATTAGACGTGATAAGCCCAAGCCATATACCATTACATACAGGCCCATAAAAAACATAAATCTTACGTATTTTGAAAAGGATTTACAGGAAATGTGTTGGAGTTTGCTGCCTATTACAACCGTAAATGAAATGGCCAATGCTTTCAGTAATGGCATAAATATATTGTTCAACTTACATGCGCCTGCCAAGTCTCTTGTAATTAAGGCTCCCTGCCCGCCGTGGGTCACAGACACTATCCAGTTAATGATGAAACTGCGGGATGGAGCAGCAGCTGATTATCATAAAAACCGGACAAGTGCTAAACTAATGTACTATAAAGAGTTAAAATCTACCGTAAACAAAGCCCTATATAATGAGAAAGTAGCATATTTTAAGCATAATATTAATAATAAAATAAATAAACCTAAGTTTTTATGGAAGAATCTTAAGTCTACAGTAATCCCTAAAAATGACCCTGAATTACCATCCTATTTTGATGACCCTGATGCAATAAATAGACATTTCCTAAACTTGCCTTGTACTGCACAAACATCTATTTCACAGTTGACTTATTTTGAATTTCATAGATTTAGCAACTCAGTATTTAAGTTTAAACAAATTAACTCTGACATAATTCTTAAAATAATTAAAGGCTTAAGAACAAATGCAATGGGCTGTGATGGCATTAATCTTAATATGGTTATGATGACATTACCCAATAGTTTGGACATATTAACTAAATTGATAAATACTTCTCTTATGACATCCTCTTTTCCTGACAACTGGAAGCAAGCACTTGTACGACCTCTCCCTAAGATTACAAACCCTATCGAGCTCAAAGATCTTAGACCGGTTAGTCTGTTGCCCTGTCTGTCTAAAGTGTTGGAGAAAGTTGTGTGCTTGCAACTGACAGAATATGTAGAGCAAAACAATATTTTGCCGGACGTACAGTCGGGCTTTAGGAGAGGCAGAAGTACCATGACGGCTCTGCTTGATGTCACTGATCACATACTGTGCGCTCAGGATCAAGGGATGTGTACTATTTTGGTGCTATTAGACTTCTCCCGGGCATTCGACTGTATAGATACAGGCTTACTAATTTCGAAATTGAGATACTACGGGTTTGATTATAGTTCAGTTAAGTGGTTTGATAGTTACCTTGCTAATCGTAGTCAGCGTGTAAAATTGAGTTTGAGCTCGACTGAGGGGTCATCACTTATCTCGCAGAGCATGGAGCTGTCACGAGGGGTGCCTCAAGGCTCGATCCTTGGCCCAATCTTGTTTAGTTTGTACTCTGCCGACATAACGACTTGTATAAGACATTGTAAATACCACATATATGCCGACGATGTGCAGGTGTATATTTCTTTTAGGCGTTTCGAAATTGAAAACGCAATAGGCAAGCTAAATGAGGATCTGTGTAGTATATCGGACTGGGCTGCCAAGAATGGCTTATTATTGAACCCTGCCAAAACAAAGTACATGGCTTTTGGTAGTAAATATCAGCTGGATAGATTTAACCCTAAAATGGAGGTAAAATTAATGGGCAATACCATCGAGCGTGTCAGTGAGGCGCGTAATTTAGGCCTATTAATGGATTCAGAACTTCGATATGAGAAACATATTTCAAATTTGGTTCGGAATTGCTTCTACAGGTTAAAGGTTTTGTACAAGATAAGACCTTTCTTGTGTGAAACTCTACGCATACAACTAGCAGATTCACTTGTTCTGTCAAAGCTAAATTATATGGATATAGTGTATGGTCCACGATTACTCACTAAAACAAAAAGACTGGTACAACGAGTTCAGAACGCCTGTGCTCGCTTCTGCTTCAATATTCCGTTAAGGGCACATGTAACCCCATTTTTAAACAAACATAACATGCTTAAAATGTTACACCGACGAAAGCTTCATCTCGCCAGTCTTCTTTTTGAGGTAGTACACCGTCAGTCCCCCGCGTATCTCTTTGAGAAGCTTTCTTTCCGGACGCCTCGAGGAGCTAGACAATGTGGTTTGCAGTTGATAACATGTCAGCACGGTTCAGCTGCTTTTCGGGGAAGCTTCCGGTATTTGGCAACTAAATGCTGGAATAATTTGCCTCCGCCCATGAGGAACCTGAAAAGTGTACACAGTTTTAAGGATAAGTTAAAAAAACAGCTAATTGAGCATCAGCGAAAACAGGAAAATTTAAGACATGATACTAGTTTTATTTAATATAGGAAGCCTTTCTTTGTTGCATACCTGAAGGTTATGTCCCATGAGCCAACCATCACTGTGCTATTATCTATTATCCTATTATATAACATGTGCTATTATCCTGTGCTAGTCGTTAAATCTTTGTTATTTTCAAGTTTTCTGCGTAATTTGTACGACCAAGAATATGAATACGTGGCACAAGTAAATTAAGAGAAAATGTAAGATGGCTGCGGACGCTGCGCTACGGTGCTGCCATGTGGCTTGACGTGGCAGTGACGTGACGGCGGCCCTACCGCGGGGAACGAGTTTCGAAGATTTCGGGGATTTATCTCTCTCACTCTAAAAACGCCTTCGTTTGAGTGACAGAGAGGAATCTTCGAGGTTTGAGTATTTTCGATTATCGCGGTAGTAGGCTAGGCCTAGTTTTGTTTTGTCATAGATAAAGAATATTGTCAATGTTGTATGTAGTGTTTAAGCCGGTATCACACTGTGTGCAACGTGACGTGTCCTATATAGTGTGATGCAAGGCCATTTGTGCGCATTTTTATTTTTATTATTATTTAATATATACAGGCACGCTTTGTGTTAGTTTTAAGTCATTTTTGTATTTATGTTTTACTTGTTTGCCAGCGTGGTCGCCTCGTCGGCTAGTGTACATACCTGGGGGGGTCACAACGGAAGAACAGCGCTGGCCTAGCCAGCTACATGCTGAGTTGTGACCCTTTTATGGCAAGCTGTTGTCGTGTGATTATTTGTAAGATGTGTATATGTTCATTGTGCTTGTCGTAAATAAAGTTTATTTCATTTCATTTTCATTTCATTTCAACTACCATAGGCTGATGATGATTATTAATCAAATCTAAATACCTAAGTGAGTTTCAACTTTTTTTAATAGCAAATTTGGTGTCCCATTGCTGGGCAAAAGCCTGTCTCTTCCTCCAACCGTCCCTATCTATGGCCAGTTCCCTCCATTTCACGTCGTACGCGTCCATGTCGTCCCGCCATCTCCTCTTTGGTCTGCCTCTGCTCCGTTGGCCATCTTGTGAGTTTCAACTTGTGTTCCATTAATTGTTACAGCAATAAACTTCTATCTATCTATCTATTCAGCCCGTATCCACCCACTGCTGAGTATAGGCCTCTTCTTTATTACGCCACTCTTCTCGGTCCTGTGCTAACCTCATCCACATCTTATTTGTTGTGCGGCAGATATCGTCAGACCACCTTGTCGATGGCCTGCACTTAAACTGCAAAAAATAATAATGTAATACATGAAAATGGCAATGGGGAGGGCTATGCTCTGCGAGATCGGATTAAAAATGAAACCATCCGCAGTAGAACCAAAGTAACCGAAGTAGCTCTCCGAATCGCTAAACTGAAGTGGTAGTGGGCGGGGCACATTGCGCGTAGAACCGATGGCCGTTGGGGCGGGAAGGTTCTCGAGTGGCGGCCACGTACCGGAAGACGCAGCGTGGGTAGGCCCCCACAAGGTGGACTGATGACGTGATGACCTGGTGAAGGTCGCAGGAGTCCGCTGGATGCGGGTGGCACAGGACCGGTCATTGTGGCGATCTTTGGGGGAGGCCTATTTTCAGCAGTGGACTTCTTTCGGCTGACATGATGATGATGATGATGATGACATAAAAAAGGTTTATTTTAAGTAACACTTTAAGATTGCAGTGGCCCTTTATTTTATTTTGAGCAGATTTGTCACAGCAAAATTCAAGTAAGGTGCGCATTTGTCTAGTACCGGACATCGGTAGATTCATCGGTTTGCAATGCACCACTGCAACGCAAAATGTCTTCTATTGTTTAACATACGATCCATCACCATTCTTGCATGCATATCCTCCGGCCACTGGTTCTAAATCTCCGACTTGGACAAGTTTGAGCACCGCTTGCGAGGCAGCGGCGCTTCTACTTAAGATTGGGATGCACTTTGAACCGAATGGACACTTTAAAGTATGAAACTTGCAATGTGTTATACCTATGTAAGGAACTTTCATTGCTAGTTTTCGTGTGACTTTCTCATACTTTAACCGATTGGTTGCGGGTTCCATTTTCAAAACTTTTATCTATGGCGGCGAACAATTTTTTCATGATACGCCAAGCGTGCCTTACGCCATAGAATATGATGACACGCCTATCGTGTCATACGCCATTCGTTACAAACATTCATGACACGCCTGGCGTGTCATCCTCTCTGAAACGGTTAAATATAGTTAATGTACGAATAGTCAAATATAGTGTCACCTGATTTAATAGAAATTAGAAATTTTGCAAGTTTTGCTTCATTTGGAGTTAGGTTGTTGATCTATGTAAGATTGTACAAAGATATTTATTTCTTAAGCATGAAAATAGTTAACGTTCTCAGTTTTGCTCAGGACAATAGCCAGAACGAGAAAAATTGTACTTCAAAATTTCCATCGTTGATTTTTGATCTCTCTCCGTTTGCAATAAAAGCTGAACTGGAGAGTAATGTATTGGTAGTTGTTACCTTTTTGTTTTGAAGCTGTACTTTGCGAGTAAAATTCATTTGGAAGGTATTTTATGACGCTTTTGTATTCATGAGCTAATTTATGTTCGTGGCTCTTTTTGTTTGGAATATGTAGATAAATTATTAACATTTATATGAATATTTGAGGGTGCATGGCTTTGATACGTTAGATTGTTTTTTTATTTTCTTCAATTTAATAACATTTTTATATGATAAGTTTTGTAAACTATGCATTTTCTTTAGTACTACCTACTGCAGTAGGTAACAAAATATCTCGTGGCGACATAGAATCGGCTTAATATTTGACATTGCTGATTTTACTAATGAATGACATGAAAAACGCCCCCTTGGGCCCCGTTACTAAACTTTATTTGGGAATTTTGATTGAATTATTTGAAAAATGATCTTGTTCAAACCAATTTTTCCTTAAGAGCTTAATAAATAATATAATATCCCAACCACAAAAGCTTTAAGAACATTTTCAACATGCCACTAGTATCATAACAGCCTTAAAACGAGTCACGCCATGTTGTTACAACAAAAGTAAACACATACACACAATATAATGCTTTCCATGGAACATGATCGGCCACGCGGGCAGGAAATTACCCATTTCCGGCCTTCCTGTTCGCAAGAATCGCCGTGAAAGTAGTTTGGACAATGGGGTATTTATAAAATTGTCATTTGGGCTTGTCACGCGCGATGCTGATATCTTACCGTGTTACATAGAAATCTATGTATAACATTCGTAGGTCAAAATCCAAAAAAAAAAACCAACTTAAAAACTAGCATTATTCCATAGTCACGTCAGTCCACAGTCAGTTTTAGAACACAATCTTGGTTTTATTACGAATTTTAAACGTTAAATCTCGAGCTCAGATACATTTCAGATACGCATGCTTGATCTATGGTATATATGACATCTGTGTATTCATTAGTACGAGTATTAACGTTAAAATATTATCTGTGTACGTGTTTCACGATATATGGCAAAGCCGTTAATTGCTATGGAAAGTCAGCCTTATTAGTTTACTTTTATTTAGATTTTACTGTCGATTGATATAGCTATCTATGTACCTAATATTGATATCACCAAAAATATAACAAAATATAGTTGGGATTAGTCATCATAGGGGCTTTTAGAGTCTGTCGACAATAACGTCACTAACTTTTCAGCGAATGAAACATTAAACACATAAAATGTGTCTAATTAGACCACAATTATGGTCTAGGTATATCTAAATAGGTTTTTTTATTGCCTAGCTGTTATTGACCGCGTGGTGTATGGCAATAAGAATATATTTGTCACCAGCCCAACTCTTCTTGTGGGTATCAAAAGATTCGACTAATGGATTGAAGTGTCACTGACTTATTGAAGATGGGCAGCAGCTATATCATAGTGGACACACTACTGCGATCGCCAACCCGCTTACTTGCCAATGTGGAGAATCCTACATATGTACAGCAGTGAACTAAATCGGCTTAATATTAGTATGCCGATGATGTGGTGTGATATCATCATATCAGCCGAAAGACGTCCACTGCTGAACATAGGCCTCCCCCAAAGATTGATGTGATATATCTAATTCTAATAATGGTTTGAATGTACAAAGTGACCACAACCCTCATTAATCGCGTATTGGTTTTCGCACTGTGGTCTGTTCGATAAACAGTGTATTGTTTACCGCAATTAATTCACATAATGGTCATTAACGGCCAACTCTAGGCTAATTATCTCATATTTGGAATATTGTTTGGCTGAATATGAACGAGTTAATCAATTACAATATAATTCCAAATGGGGTAAGGGCGAGAACAAAACAGTACTGATGGACGTAGGCCTCTCCTATTACACATCGCAGAATACGCGTTATAATAATAATACGTATTTGAATAATGCCGCATAATAAATATGCCGTGTGGAGACGGCAGTAAGAATACATTTGTCACCACCCCAACTCTTCCCGCGGGTGTCGTAAGAGTCGACTAAGGGATTGAAGTGTCACTGACCATTCTTTCATAGATGATGACGGGCAGCAGCATCATCATAGTGGACACACTCCTGCGATCGCCAACCAGGTTGCCCAGCGTGGCGATTATGGGCATTTACCTCCTAATGCGTCCTTACGCATAGGCTAAGGAGAGGCCGTTGTCCAGCAGTGGACTGATATAGGCTGAAAATGTGTATTTGAATAAAGGAAATAATATGGATACATATATGCCAATTTGACTTATTGGGTAATGATTTGTATGAAAAATACCTACGATAAATAAATTGAGTTTGCAAGAAACTCGCTGATACGTAGGATGCCCTGAAAATTTCGGGAATTTAATACTTAGGAACGTATATTTGACATGTGTTATACCTCTTTCTTACAAGCATAGTCTCATTATTCGAAAACACTGGCCACTTAGAAAAAAAAAACCATGTCCGATTTTCAATTGTTTTTTAAAGTCGTTGAGTCGCTGGTGAAAATGGAGCTGTCCCGCGAAAGTTTTAGAGGAATGATTTATTATGACTTTAAAAGTGGCTTAACACAACAACAATGTGGAGACCGATTAACTATTGCTTTTAGTAGTGAAGCACCTTCAAAGACGACCATATACAGGTGGTATTCGGAATTCCAACGTGGCCGTGTGTCTCTTGCGGATGACGTACGTGAGGGTCGACCGAAAACGGCCGTTACCGATCAAAACATCGATGTTGTTCGCCAACTGATAAAGGAAGATAGGCATGTTACATATCGGGAGATTCAGGAGACTTTAGGCATTAGAATGAGTCAGGTACAAGTTATTTTACAACAAGAGTTGGGCGTGCGGAAGTTATTTTCCCGGTGGATTCCTCACTTGTTATCTGACGACCAGAAAACGGTACGTGTCAATTGGTGCTGCAAAATTTAAAAAGATTTAATGGAGGAAGCTCAAATGCCGTTTTTAGTATTGTGTCAGGTGACGAATCATGGATTTACGCATATGAGCCTGAATCGAAAAACCAATCTCGAGTTTGGGTTTACGAAGACGAACCGAAGCCGACAAAAGTTGTTCGTTCTCGCAGCACGATCAAAAAAATGGTAGCCACGTTTGTCTCCAAATCGGGTCACGTGGCGACTATCGCTCTTGAAGATCGAAGAACTGTCAATGCCGATTGGTATATAGGCGTTTGTTTACCGATTGTTTTTGCTGAACTGCGAAAAACTAACCCTAACCGCCGTATTATACTACACCATGATAATGCCAGCCCTCACACCGCTCAGAAAACAGACGACTATCTGAAGGGCGAAAACGTCGAATTACTGGACCATCCTCCGTACAGCCCCGACCTAAGTCCCAACGATTTTTTTACTTTCCCGAAAATAAAGAATCGGTTGCGTGGTCAGCGTTTTCAGACCGCGGAAGAAGCAGTCGACGCTTATAAAATGGCCATTTTGTCAACCCCCACTTCAGACTTCAATAACTGTTTTAAAAACTGGTTTCAGAGAATGAAAAAGTGTATTAAACACAAAGGAGAATACTTTGAAAAACAATAAAAGTACTTTTATTTCATTAAAATGCGTATTTTTTCCGATTCCCGAAACTTTCAGGGCAACCTACGTAACGATTATTGATTCTGTTAGTTGTGTATGATCGAGGATTATTTGGTCAATATTTTTTGTGGTTTGAATTATTTCATTTAATAAGTAGCCGTAATTTTTTTTGGAAATTTATCAAATTTAGAACTGGACACTCAAAACACTACTATTAGCGCTACTATTCTGTCCCATGATTTTTTGTTTTTTTTTGCAATATACACTCTGTTATATTTAAACAAAGCTAGATCACCATAGGGATTCGAACCCGGGACATCCAGCAATGCCAGCTTCGCAGGCAGGGTTACTTCCGACAGACCTATGGAAGCCGTCAAAACCAGTGGTAGTATAAATGTCGGCTTGCCTGCAGCAGACTTGACCTTGCCTGGGTGTGATTACATATTTTTATGTTTCAGTATTTTTTACTATAGGTACAGTTAAGTTAATCAGTTTTTTATACCTTCGGAAATTGAATAGCATATTGCTTTTTCCTCATTAACCTTACTTACGAGACATAAAAAAGGTAATACTTGGCACTTTTGTGCACGACCGATTAAAATACAGTTATTTCACTCGATTGACCTTAAGATATATTATAATTCTACCTAATATAAAACGATTTATAATATAACGTACGAACTTACATATAACCACCATGCGCTTGAACCAAGATTCATTTATTATTTAATCGTTTTAAGCTCAACACGAAATGGCGAAAACCATAAAAACTTGAAATTGCATTTAAGCTATAAACTAAGTTACGGTACGACCAAGTTTACATTAGATGACAGTTTAATTTAGAGACCATTAGGACAGGAAACTTTAGACTTATCTTTGTATCGGAGCACCCTCAATTCAAGATACAATCATTACAATACAAATGTCAACAACTGCCCCCCTCGTATATCGCGCTACCATCGCACGCTCGGATCTTAATGAATACTCCAACGCAAACTACAATCTTATAGTACACAGTTTAAAGTTTACATTTCACGGAAAACGTTCTGAATGTTAACACTTCAAATGCCAGTTTGGCATTATAGCGGTCTTACAAAAACTGCCCCAATTCGGCCGTCCATTAGTGGGCTATTAGGGCTGAATAATTTCACGGTGACATGACGTCACGCACTTGTATGTCAAAAGGGAGTGACAAGTGCTATGGCGATTTTATTTAGGCAAACGCACACTGTGTATTTTATGCCGGTGTAGGTTCACCCATATTTGCATACTGTAGCCAGAAGGCTAGAACTGAAGTGGCATAAGTTGTAATCAAACTAATGCCAATAGTGTGACATATCGGCCCGAAGCTTTCGCACGGCTCTGCTTTGCTTCGCCTTCTTCGCTTCTGCCTTAGATGATGTATAACAAAAATACACCCGGAGAGCAATAATATAGTTTATTTAACGAAACACCTCTTTAAGTACTAGGTTAACAACTTTCCTACACGAGATCAACCCGGACAAAAGACCCATGTCCCACTCCTCACGCCTATTTAATTTAAACCATTCACCCCACCATCTTCGGAAATATCAGTGTTGCCAGAGCAAACATAACGTACCGCAATTGCCAGGATAATTACAAATGTTTATGATATTTCCGTAGATGTTGGAATAATGCTTAATTATACATTTTAAATATTTCCTAGATCAAATAAACCTAACAATGTATAATTGGCACATCCCGACTTCAGTTGGTCAGTGGATATCACAATATAGAGACCCAGTGACACCTACAGGTAAATTCACCAAAACTGGCACGAATGGAATTAATGATATCTATCATTGTGTATGCGTCTCTGCTATACCAACATTTACCAACCCGTATTTATAGTTGCCGATTTCTAAGAATGAACTTTTGACAGGTTAGAAATGAGCTTCACTACATAGTATAAAATAAAGTCACTTTTTCTGTCCCTATGTCCCTTTGTACGCTTAAGTCTTTAAAACTACGCAACGGATTTTGATGAGATTTTTTTAATAGGTAGAGTAATTCAAGAGGAAAGTTTTTATGTAGGTATAGTACCTTGCGCAGCCGGGGCGGGTCGCTAATTATACATATGACGTTAAGACTATCGAAAAAATGGTGAGTCTTTTATATTAATACGGACTAATCTATAACTGTCAAAAGTTCATTCTTTGAAATCGGCAAATATATCTACTGTCTAAATCCACACATAAATACTTTCTGTTGTCACCTATTCGATCGATTCGTGCGAGTTTTGGTGAATTTACCTGTATATCTCGCAATCGTTTGGGCGTGATCGAGTAAAGTCTGTTTCAAACAATATTTTTTTCACAATCTAATGAGCTATAAGATTGTGTCATACAATATTCATTGCCATTCACTTAAAAACATAGGTTTTGTCTAAACTCTTTCTACGTAAAATAGTAAACGAGTTGAAAATTAACGGGCCTTATTTTATGTGTTTGTTGGCCATTAGTGGGCAATTAGGGCTGAATAATTCAACGATACCGGTGACGCGTGGTATTACGTCACGCTCCTTAATTATGGGAATATCAAAAGGAACCGTAATTTAAAACACTTCCTGTCGGTCGTGTTTTAAAACATCGCCACTCGTTTCGAATTTCATGTTTTTCGCACTTGTGTCGTAATGTACTATTTCGTACCATAAAAAATAGATTTTTTGGAATTTTGTGCTTTTTTCTTTTTGGAAAATTTCGGTTCCCTGAATAAAATTGATTGATTCGTTTGCGAATTTTGCGACACGGCATATTTTGTTTAGGAACGATACGAACCTATTAAGTGTCAATTAAAGGTGCATTCAAACTAAACGAGCATTCGCTATTCTATCCCCCCACTCTACGAAATCAACGAATCACGTTTTGTGTAACGATCGAATTTCTTGGAGTGGTTAGAATAGCGAATGCTCGTTTGGTCTGAATGCACCTTAATGAGAACAGCAATCTTAACACCCTTGCTGGCGTTATTAACTTAGCTAGTCATACTTTTGTAAGGGGTCGAAAGACCCCCTATAGCAGTGAACATGTTAACTGAAAATCGTTGGCATGTTCTTGCTATAAGTTGCCGATGCTACGTGTATGTTTAGAAAAATATATCAATAATACGACACTTATGTAATTATTTCAAATTGTTTATTGTTTGTCAACCTATTAAAATGTATATGTCAATTTCACATTATCAAAGCCTTTTTGATATTTTTTAAACGACTTCCTAACAAGCACACTTTTTATTAAATAACTGATTCTTTTTATAGCAAACTGCGCTTGATAAATTTTGCATTGTCACAAAAATCATAAATCTTCCTTGTCGCTTCGCCAGCTGGTACGAGAAAATCAAAACAAACTATGAATAAAACAAATAATTCCCCTTATTCACGACTCTTGAATCTCGAGCGAGTGGTGACCCTGCCGGTTATCGCCGAGTTTTGCTATGGAGTTATTTTTTAAATTCGCCTCAACTTGTTGATCGCAGGGTTGTCGCTGAATTATTCAGATGCCCTTGACCCGTGAGTTATAGTGGCGATGGACGGAGTGAGAATTTAAAATTTGACCTGGTTGCCTTATTACATGAGGGTTATTTTTTATGCAAAATACGGGTCGACCTGGTAAAGTGTGAAAAGGGTAAGGAGAGTTAATATCGCGAAAAAAATGCCTTTATAAGTTCTACTTTATTTATTTGGGGCATCAACTGCAGTATATTATTATAAGATATTTACAAAACTGAGTGTACAGTAAACAAACATATATTAAGAAAAGCTTAAACCCCTCTACGTTTTAATCCATTCACAGCTGACAATAAAAACATCTTCGTTTGAAATTTGAACTCTAACGCGAAATTCAAATTCTCATTTGAGCTGAAGATCGTAAGGCACTGGTCTCACCGCGAGCTACTAAGCTATGAATATCGGCTATAAACACGAACAAAAGATACGCACTCCCGTGTAAATAAAAGGGACACGGCTATACTCGCTCAGCTATCAGCTATCACCGACGGGCGAGTATCGCCGTGTCAAGTTTATTAACACGGGAGTGCGTATCTTTTGTTCGTGTTTATAGCCGATAGTTCATAGCTTAGTAGCTCGCGGTGAGACCAGTGCCTAACTGCGATACTAACGAGTTGTTTGTGATGTTTTCCATGTTTTCCACTGCTGAATATTATACCTCCCCTTTGGACCTCAACATACAACGGTTGGAAGCGACCTGCACCTGCATACAGCGTCTTCCGGCGATCTTTATAAGCTCGTCTGTCCATCTTGTGGGTGGACGTCCTAAACAGCGAAACGGTTTATCTTATGAAAAGTTACTTCAGGGTAAATTTTTGTAAATCAAATTACCACTGATCTGAAAACTCAACAATTGTCTTGAAGGTCGTAAACTAGAACATAGAGATTAAAATACTAGGTTAGTCCTAACTCGCAAATGAAAATCTAGTTGCTAATAATGAATAGTTACTAGATTTGTAGAAACCCTACTCCAACTAGTAGCGTTAATTGAACACGAGCACCGCAAGTTATTTAACAGAACACACAACCATCCCTCTCCGTGTCTGTTTACGAATTCAAACAATACGCGGCCTACTGTACTGCCTTACATTCCCGACTCAGCGTTCGCCTCTGATAAACCAGTGGAGCATTTTTCAAAAAGTTACTCTCTCTTCTCAGTCGGTACACTCTTGTCAGAGTGGTCGTGGTCATCATTGTGGATCACGATGAGCGATAATTTTGGTAATTCGGCGCTATTCGTCGCGGACTGCAGCTTTCCGGGTACACTCGTTAACTGAGCACTTAGTTGCGGCCTTAATCTGATCTGTCCATCGCATCGGTGATTTCCCTCGTGACCTGGTACCGTATATTTTTCCCTGCACTACGAGACGCTCTATGGAGTCATTACCACGACGAGATACATGGCCAAAGGAGTTCAGAATCCGCGACTCTACGGTGGCTGACAGTCGCTGTCTAATGCAGAGTTTTTTTTTATATGGAGTCATTTGTACGGAACTCTGTCCAAAAAGTTACTATATAGGTATTATTTTCAATACATTTTGTAACGACGCACGTCATTTGCCGCCCTTTTCCTACTAACTTGTTTCGCTAGAATGTATTTGTAACAAGTTACACACGTAGGTAATATTATGTAAAGACAGTAAATTGAAAATAGGTATGAATCACAGAAAAGCTGCGACGAAGTGGTTTCATCTAAGTATTGTGCTCACATAAGCTAAATATTCACGACATTATTGATACACACTAACATACTCGTAAATAAAATAGAAACAATAGATAAAGCTGTTAAATGTAAAAGAATCCTAAAAAGTCACTTTATAAATTGTTATTAGATACCTGCATTCACTAACCACATTAAGTTAAGAAGAAGCAAAAGTGTAATTTGCGACAAATCACTTACAATTAAGCCAAGAAGGCTTCGGTAAGTGACAAACATATTTACCCTGGAAGTAGACCTAAAATTTTTATTTTGAATAAATAATTGAAAAAAAAAGATTGACAATCACACGCGACTGAAGCACACTGAAGACTGAATTTCTAATCTCCAGTTAAAAGCGTCTGTCAGATAAATGTAAGCACTGTCCTTTTTTGACTGATGACTTGAGAAAAATTAGAGATAAAATCGGGCCTGAAACGGGTGAAGTCGGGTATCAAAAGAACAAGTGAAAATACCCTTATGCTGGTTTTAGTTGTGAATAGCGCTCGTACCGAACGAGCATTATTCACCCTAGTGTCACGGGGCTGAATAATTCAAATGATCAACAAGTTGCTATATAGAAATAGGTCGTTTTCAAATGTTGAGCAACAATGTACTTCATTATATTGAGGTTGAAAATAAGATCCTAGTTTTGCATTATCTAATCCGTGAAATATGTAGGAATGGAGTGAAACGTAGAGATGGAAAGATTAAGAAAACTAACCTTTACATATATCGTCGTGTGCCTGCTAATAGCGCCACGTCTCAAAATAGAATTGTGTGGTAAAAGTGACCATGTTTTCCTGCAGTAAGGCCATATCTTCCATAAAATTCGATTTTATAATGTGAGCAATTGAGCATATCCAGGCACCGGCACGTGACAATAAAGAAACAAAGTGGCGTATCTTGTGGGTCTTGGTGTAGTGCTTTCATTTGTTGCATATAGTGATGTGCAACAATTGTATTTAATAATTTAGTAAAGATAGTCACATAGTTTATGTCCAGCTGATTTAATGGGTCTGCATATTATAGGCAAAGCACACGTGATATTTCTGAGATTACAGGAAGCTATCCGATGCCATAGTTGTTTAACTTCAGTTGACTTTGACCAACATCGGTTTTTATTGACGCCTGAATAACGGATTTTCATTACATTATAAACAGTTGGTGAGAAAGGTGCATTCCTAGAGAATGTCAGGTATGTGATGCTTTTCTTCGCGTACATGTAAGAAAGTTACGAATAAAATTTTTTGGTGTGTCTTAATTTTATAATTGGGTGTTTGTATGTGTAGAAAATTCTCACACTTTCCATATCTAAGGTAGCAGTCATAGCCGTCACGTTCCAGACAAAGTAGAGTTTCTCGTGGAATGCACCGAAAATACTCAAGTCAAGAGTAAAGAAAGCTAAACGATAATTGATAGAGCACAAATTTCAATTACATTTCTCGCAATCACAATCAAGGAAATGTCTTGCATAATGCCTTTGAGAATCCACCCCCGCGTGTAACGAATCCCGTAAATATCGAATTAGTCGCCACTCGTGGCGTCACGAATGCAAATGAAGTGACCTGTTGACGGCAGGAAACAGCGCTCCTAACCATTCAGTCCTTGTTATTGTGGTCGCTTATCGAACATAGTCGAACGCTTTTGTTGGGTCTAACACAGCAGCGTGAAAATAGGAAATTGTTGATTTAATCAATCGGCATGTACTCGGGTAACTCGGATTTAATTTTAGATAAAAACGATACAGATAAATCAGTAAGGATGCAAAAATCAAATGATCACGATCATCGGGACAGTGATGGTATGATATAAGTCAACAATCTGCGACCAGTGTGGTAAAACCTATCTTATAAGTACCTGTAAAAAACCTTAAACCTCAACAGTGCAATAGAATGAAAATCATCTATCAATTGGACGCAGTTAAGGAAAAACCGGCCAAGTGCGAGTCGGACTCGCGCGCAAAGGGTTCCGTACCATTATCAATTTATTATTAAAAAAATACTGTTAAATCAACCTACCTCAAAAACTAGAGGAGATAATTTTATCAAACCAAAAATCGTTGATAGAGTTTATTAATGTGCATAACATATATTTTTTTCAGAATTTTATATCGCGTAGTTTAAAAAATAGAGGGGGGGGACACATTTTTCAGACTTTGAGAGCTGATATCTCGAAAACGATTTGCTTAAATAAAAATGTGATGTATAAACCTTCATATCATTTTCAAAGACCTTTCTATTAATACCCCACACGCTAATGTACAACTAAAAAAAAAAATCTATCCCTCAGTTACATGTATGGAGGGCCCCCACCCCAATGGTTTTTTTTACAATTTAGTATCACATTCCTGTAGCGGTTCATACAACACATATCCTTACCAAATTTCGTTACTGTAGCATTTATAGTTTCCGAGTAAATTGGCTGTGACAGACGGACAGACGGACATGACGAATCTATAAGGGTTCCGTTTTTGCCATTTTGGCTACGGAACCCTAAAAAAGATAGTCTGCGAAAATGTGTCAATTATATCTTATGTCAAAAGGATAAGTCATTCATTAATTTCAGGGTCAAATTTTAGAGTATACTTGCAAACATACTAGGACCTCGGACCACCGGATCTATTTGACTTCCATAATATTCCATATTTGAACTATGTTTGTTTCTTTCAGCTATTTCTGTAGTGGGTTGTATGTTGTATGTTTAAATTCTCATAAAATTAAAAGAAAAGCCTTACCCGATCAACGTCTTTGATCTTACGGTCGTCAATTTCACCGGTTTCCTTATTTCCCAACTCGGTTAGCAAATACAATACAGCTAACAACCCGAGAACCGACACGATACCATCGAGGGGTGTTGTGCCTTGGGCGACTTGTGCCTTTTAACGCCTTTGTCCATCTAAATGGTGTGGATAATTTGCTGTAGCTTTCAACTGTCCAAGATAACACGATTTTGGACATGATTATGGTGTGCCCGGAAAATGAAGAAAGATAATTAATAATATCAAATGGTAGCTCAGGCCTGGTGATATTTTAAATGCTGAGAATACTAGAAATGACAAAGTGGAAATTACAAAATGAAATATCGTGTATCCGTAGGAGAACGGAAACGGGTAAAATAAAGTGTTCCACAAGGCGCCGTACTGTGACCACTGATATTCATCTACGCGTGTTAATTTATTCATGTTTTTTGACGAGCGTGACGTGTTTTAGGATAATTTTACTGATAAGATAATCTACCTGAAGATTATACGGTGTAAATTGGTTTGTATAATTTATTACTTATTAATTTCATGGCACTTAAAATGACAAAGTCATTTGTATTATCATTTTTTGACCATTAGCTTTAAGGATTTTGAATGTTATCATGAGTTCGTGTTACTCCATCATTCATCATAACCATTTACTACGACTATCTATTTACGACTATTAATTTATTTAGGGTGCGTTCAAACCAAAAGAGCATTCGCTATTCTAACCTCCCACTCTACGAAATTCGATCGTTACACAAAACGTGATTGGTTGATTTCGTAGAACGGGGGACAGAACATTACAGCGAATGCTCTTTCGGTTTGAACGCACCTTTAGGTACAGACATGTTTTTTGTAAAAACTCCCGAATTTTATTTGCATCATTAACTGGCTCTGTAAATGTGCATAATATTATGTATATACGTATAATTTCAGAATAAAAATAAGCCAAGCAAAGAAGATTACAAATGTTGGTTGTTTATTGTCCCATACGTTTGTCCCCTTGCTTTATTTTTAACCCATTGATAAAACTCCAATTTTCTATTGATTTGAACCGGGCAGCGTAACTAAGTTCGAGTAAGTTTGCAATAAGTACATGAGAGGTTCATTCAAAGTGACCCAAGTCATGTGGCAGAAACACTGCAAGAAAAGAAGACTTCGATGGTTTTATCACATAAACAGAAGATGATTACTCTACTGGAAATACTCTTAGAAAAGTATATATTAACGTAACCGTATTAACGTCTTAAGTAGTAGCGACTCCGTGCTAGCCTTAATGTCACTTTCAATCAATCGCGCATTTGGCCTTTGGCTTTCATTATGTTAGTTCTTTGTTACTTTTTAAATATGTTTGTTTAGTATAATTTTCTACATACATTCATAGTCTTCGAGTGATATTATTGTAAACAACAACCTTGTTGACTTGACTAACAAATTGTAATTGAAACTACAGTGGTTAACACCCCCGCAAATTTAATTGCTCTTCGATAAATAGAAACGATTACATTTCAATTTCGGAACGCGTGTTTTGTTTGGGAAATGTTTGCATTGTTATTAATTTTACGATAATGGCCTTAATTGTATAAACTGTTCTGGTGTTTATAGATAATTCTGTATCTTATCTTTTCTCCACCATTTTGAAAATCTTCTAAAATGTGCTTTAGAATCTGCTCACAAAACTCTTCATAAATTTTCACAGTCCAAAAGATAGATTAGGCCATCGAATTCGCTCTGTATTTAGACAGCTGCTTTCTAATAAAGTTATCGTTATCTACCCTCTTCTTCGATGAGGGCATTAATTCATTTCGCGTCGAATCGGACTCGGACACATCTCGATTATTCGCAATCAGGAGTTAGTGTGATAGGTGATTAACGTTCGTGATTGCAGTGAGATTGCTAATGGGCAGTCATTACTCGTACTTGTGAGGTTGAGAAAGGTTATGATCATTACTAAAACAATAAGGAATTTGGTATTGGAAAGAAACTTTAGTTCTTTTAAGTTTAATTGTATGCCTCGTAGCATTAAGTCCGCCTTTTGTATAATTGTGTTTGTCTTTTTGTGCAATAAATGAATAAACGACCTCTGTGAACTTGGCACCCGACTTTGTATTTTTTTTAATTTTAATTATTATTCGGGAAGCCTTTCGTTTGTAGTTGATTGTAGTGAAACGGATTTTGTTTGTAGTTGGTTAGAAAAAAAGTTATGAAAAGGGGATGAAACCTCAGCACCCGACTTTCAAAATATTAACTTTTATTGATTGTATCGTATTCAGAATCGTTTGTAGTTGATTGTAGTTCCTTTCTTTTCGTTTGTAGTAGCCCAGAAATGTCAAAAAAAAATAAACAAAAATAATAATTCCTGAGCGCGTTGATGTCTTTTTTCAAAAACTCGTCTAAATCGTATAAAAACAGGAATAAATAGACATTTCTAAGCACAATTTAACTCAAAATCATTAAATCTTGATTGTAGTGCCGTTTACTTCGTTTGTAGTAACAAATTACATTCAACAATAACATGTTAAGGTTATTCAAAAAGGGGGTACAAAATCTCAGCACCCGACTTTCGAAATTGTAAATTTTAATGTTGCAACACGTTCAGAATCGTTTGTAGTTGATTGTAGTGAAACGGATTTTGTTTGTAGTCGGTTAGAAAAAAAAGTAACGAAATGGGGGTGAAACCTCAGCACCCGACTTTGGAAATTGTAAAGTTTAATGATTGCAACTCGTTCAGAATCGTTTGTAGTTGATTGTAGTGAAACGGATTTTGTTTGTAGTCGGTCAGAAAAAAAGTTACGAAAGGGGGTTACCCCTTTCGTTACCCCGTAACCTTAGTATACAATTTGCGAAATTTTATCTTTTAACGATTGGGTCGTGTTCGGAATCGTTTGTAGTTGATTGTAGTTCTTTTATTTTCGTTTGTAGTTGAATGGAAAAAAAGTTACGAGGGGGGTGAAAAGTCTCAGCACAATATTTGCGTATTTTTTACTTTTAATGATAGAGTCGTAATCAAAATCGTTTGTAGTTGATTGTAGTTCCTTTCTTTTCGTTTGTAGTTGAATGGGAAAAAAGTTACGAAGGGGGTGAAAAATCTGAGCACAGGATTTTCGAAATTTTTACTTTTAATGATGGAATCGTACTCAAAATCGTTTGTAGTTGATTGTAGTTCTTTTATTTTCGTTTGTAGTTAAATGGAAAAAAAGTAACGAAGGGGGTGAAAAATCTCAGCACAAGATTTGCGAAATTTTATCTTTTAATGATTGAATCGATTTCGGAATCGTTTGTAGTTGATTGTAGTTCTTTTATTTTCGTTTGTAGTTGAATGGAAAAAAAGTAACTAAGGGGGTGAAAAATCTGATCACAGGATTTGCGAAATTTTTACTTTTAATGATGGAGTCTTACTGAAAATCGTTTGTAGTTGATTGTAGTTCTTTTACTTTCGTTTGTAGTTGAATGAGAAAACAGTTACGAAGGATTTTGAATACGACTCCAACATGAAAAGATACAATTTCGCAAATCCTGTACTATAGTTTTCCACCCCGTTTCCTAACTTTTGTTCCATTCAACTACAAACGAAAATAAAAGAACTACAATCAATTACAAACGATTTCGAACACAATTACATTGTTAAAAGTAAAAATTTCGCAAATCCGGTGATCAGATTTTTCACCCCACTTCGTTACTTTTTTTCCATTTAACTACAAACGAAAATAAAAGAACTACAATCAACTACAAACGATTTTGTGTACGATTCCATCATTAAAAGTAAAAATTTCGAAAATCCTGTGATCAGATTTTTCACCCCACTTCGTAACTTTTTTTCCATTCAACTACAAACGAAAACAAAGGAACTACAATCAACTATAAACGATTTTGAATACGACTCTATCATTAAAAGTAAAAATTTCGCAAATCCTGTGCTCAGATTTTTCACCCCCTTCGTAACTTTTTTTCCATTCAACTACAAACGAAAATAAAAGAACTACAAACGATTCCGAACACGACTCAGTCGGTAAAAGATAAAATTTCGCAAATATTGTGCTGACATTTTTCACCCCCCTCATAACTATTTTTCCATTCAACTACAAACGAAAATAAAAGAACTACAATCAACTACAAACGATTTTGAGTACGATTCCATCATTGAAAGTAAAAATTTTGCAAATCCTGTGCTCACATTTTTCACCCCCTTCGTAACTTTTTTTCCATTTAACTACAAACGAAAATAAAAAAACTACAACAAACTACAAACGATTTTGAGTACGACTCCATCATTAAAAGTAAAAATTTCGCTAATCCTGTGCTCAGATTTTTCACCCCCTTAGTAACTTTTTTTCCATTCAACTACAAACGAAAATAAAAGAACTACAATCAACTAGAAACGATTCCAAACACGACTCAATCATTAAAAGATAAAATTTCGCAAATCTTGTGCTGAGATTTTTCACCCCCCTCGTAACTTTTTTTCCATTTAACTAAAAACGAAAATAAAAGAACTACAATGAACTACAAACGATTTTGAGTACGATTCCATCATTAAAAGTAAAAATTTCGCAAATCCTGTGATCAGATTTTTCACCCCACTTCGTAACTTTTTTTCCATTCAACTACAAACGAAAACAAAGAAACTACAATCAACTACAAACGAAACCGAACACGATTCAATCATTAAAAGATAAAATTTCGCAAATCTTGTGCTGAGATTTTTCACCCCCCTCGTAACTTTTTTTCCATTAAACTACAAACGAAAATAAAAGAACTACAATCAACTACAAACGAAACCGAACACGATTCAATCATTAAAAGATAAAATTTCGGATATATTGTGCTGAGATTTTTCACCCCCTCGTAACTTTTTTTCCATTCAACTACAAACGAAAATAAAAGAACTACAATCAACTACAAACGATTCTGAGTACGATTTCATCATTAAAAGTAAAAATTTCGCAAATCCTGTGATCAGATGTTTCACCCCACTTCTTAACTTTTTTTCCATTCAACTACAAACGAAAACAAAGGAACTACAATCAACTACAAACGAAACCAAACACGATTCAATATTTAAAAGATACAATTTCGCAAATCTTGTGTTGAGATTTTTCACCCCCCTCGTAACTTTTTTTCTATTCAACTACAAACGAAAATAAAAGAACTACAATCAACAACGATTCCGAACACGACCCAATCGTTAAAAGATAAAATTTCGCAAATTCTATACTAAGGTTACGGGGTAACGAAAGGGGTAACCCCCTTTCGTAACTTTTTTTCTGACCGACTACAAACAAAATCCGTTTCACTACAATCAACTACAAACGATTCTGAACGAGTTGCAATCATTAAACTTTACAATTTCCAAAGTCGGGTGCTGAGGTTTCACCCCCCTTTCGTTACTTTTTTTTCTAACCGACTACAAACAAAATCCGTTTCACTACAATCAACTACAAACGATTCTGAACGTGTTGCAATCATTAAAAGTTACAATTCCGAAAGTCGGGTGCTGAGATTTTGTACCCCCTTTTTGAAAACTTTATCATGTTATTGTTGAATGTAATTTGTTACTACAAACGAAGTAAACGGCACTACAATCAAGGTTTAATGATTTTGAGCTAAATTATGCTTAGAAATGTCTATTAATTCCTGCTTTTATACGATTTAAACGAGTTTTAGAAAAAAGACATCAACGCGCTCAGGAATTTTTTTTTTAGTTTATTTTTTTTGACATTTCTGGGCTACTACAAACGAAAAGAAAGGAACTACAATCAACTACAAACGATTCTGAATACGATACAATCAATAAAAGTTAAAATTTTGAAAGTCGGGTGCTGAGGTTTCACCCCCTTTTCATAACTTTTTTTCTAAGCAACTACAAACAAAATCCGTTTCACTACAATCGACTACAAACGAAAGGCTTCCCGAATAATAATTAAAATTAAAAAAAACACAAAGTCGGGTGCCAAGTTCACAGAGGTGAATAAACGGGATGAAATAGGCATGATGACTGGCAAGTCAAATTAATATCATTTTTCGGACTGTCAAAACTATCGCCACTATGAAGTTTTATATGAAATACATAAAAGTGACGTCACATTTGTATACTGCCAAATGACCCACTCTTTTAAGTTCTTTCTAATTTATTCAATAGAAGTTCTGTACAAAAATAACTACAATCTACATTATTGTATAATTTCTTCGTGTATTACTTCGTGCATAATTTGAATATTTTAACTACAATCATCATCCCTATTAAAAATGTTCATGTACATGAGAATTATCGTTTTAATTAAATGTAATCTTGAACCAACACCGTGATGATTAATAACTGTGATATGTAGGCTTAGCACATGATTGGAGATAGACTATCCGTCCCTCTTTTATTAATATAGTTAGTAAAAGGCGGGAAATCTATCTCGCAGCGACATATTGTCGCACCAATCATGTGCTAAGCGTAATGATTTCGTTATTCAAAATTAAATTTCCAAAAATGAGGTCTCTCTTCGGTCTTGGCGTACGCCATTCATTCCGGTCCTGTGCCAAACATACCCAGAAGCGACAGACAGTGGTACCGTCAGCCCATCGAGCTTTTTTCTACAAGTGGCCACCCACTATCACCGTTACATGTCCCGCATAAAACTATAGACAACTATAGACCTATGGCAATACAAAGTATACAAACACAACTTACGCTCATAAGCCAACCCTGACCGAGCAAAGGCAAGCCTCATTAGAGGCCCGCAAACTCGTGGAAAAATATCACGTACGGATAAACAAGGCGGGACAAACACAAGCATCAAAGACGCAAAGCGATCAAGAGCAAAGCTTTAAGTCTCGCGAGTGAAGGAGCGGCCGAGTGCGAGCGAGTGACGTCAAGTGTAGCGAATTATATATTCAGGACTAGCGATCAAATAGAAATAATGCACTTCTTTTGTTTTAGATTAGTTTTTGTGATAGATTTGTGGAAAAATATCACGTACGGATAAACAAGGCGGGACAAACACAAGCATCAAAGACGCAAAGCGATCAAGAGCAAAGCTTTAAGTCTCGCGAGTGAAGGAGCGCGGCCGAGTGCGAGCGGGTGACGTCAAGCGTAGCGAATGATAATATTCAGGGCTAGCGATCAAAATAGAAATAATGCACTTCTTTTGTTTTAGACTAGTTTCTGTGATAGATTTGTGGAAAAATATCACGTACGGATAAACAAGGCGGGACAAACACAAGCATCAAAGACGCAAAGCGATCAAGAGCAAAGCTTTAAGTCTCGCGAGTGAAGGAGCGGCCGAGTGCGAGCGGGTGACGTCAAGTGTAGCGAATGATATATTCAGGGGTCGGAGATATAATTAGAAATAATCTTACACTCCGTTTGTTTTAGATAACTGATTTCTGCCCTAGAAGATTTGTAGAAACATGTCAATAAGGATAAACAAGGCGGGACAAACACGGGTATCAAAGACGCAAAGCGATCAATAGCAAAGCTTTAAGTCCATATGCGAGCGAGTGACGTCACTGGAACGCGAATGCCCTTAATACCATCAGGTAACATTATCTCTATCCTTTTCCTCAGACATATAAAAGAAAAGAACAGCGAACAATTATCCGACAGATATATTTATTAGGGAATGGTAATACAGGCCATAAAAGTAAGAATCTTGGTCAACATACACTTCAATAGGGATTGTCGTTATCGATCGGTTTATATAAACAAGACGTGGGACGAAGACGTGTATCATTGACGCAGCCTGGTTCGTCCAACTTATTTACAACATCTATTCCTGGACCATTATGTGTGGCTGTTTACCTTTTCGAATCGTGAAAACATCACCATGTAACTTATAACGGCTATTACTTATTAACATTAACTTCTCACATTATGGCCAGGTTGCACCAACTTTTTACCCAGTAGATTGCTTGATTACATACTATGGATATTCTTGAAGACCTTAGCATCAAACGGCGTATACGTATAATTCCTCCGGCCAACCCTTTTGTACACCATGTAACTGCACTTTCAAAACAAAGTTCGGCTTTGCGAGTCACATCAGAGCGCATCGTCATCTCAACCCGGATTGACCATGTTTCGCAGTCGCCGTCACCGGATACGATGATGATTGATGATGGATATTCTCGTACAAATTAAAGCGCACAATTTAACACAGATAGACGGTGTGGTGTGGCCGTGTGGTGACGGCAGTAAGAATACATTTGTCACCACCCCAACTCCTCCTGCGGGTGTCATAAAAGTCGACAAAGGGATTGAATGGTCACTGACCATTATTTGATAAAAGATTGATGATGGGCAGCAGCGTCATCATAGTGGACACATTGCTGCGATCGCCAATCCACTTGCCCAGCGTGGTGATTATGGGCATTTACCTCCTAATGCATAGTTAATACGAGAGGCCTACGTCCAGCAGTAGACTATCATAGGCTGATGATGATGATGATGATGATGATGAGACGGTGTGGTGTTTGACGCATCCACGCTTATTTTCTTCCTCTGTTTATAAACAACATAATCTCACAAGGTTTGAGTGAGTTTAAGCTGAAAACCAAGTCGTATGTGTTAATTTCCTATTACCTAGGGAATAAAACCCTGAATAATTCTGGAACTGGCGCCCCACATGTTCCATTTAGGACGAAAGCAGGCCACAGTCTAAGATTGTGACGGCAAAGCGCGCCCCGCGGCTCATGCAAATGAGACGTTGGCCAAACACGCGCCAACGTTTGACCAAATGTGATCAAGTAGTGGGCATCATTTTTAAATGAAAATAAGACCGCCTTATACGGGTGGAACAGAACGACGGCCTTTCCCGCTACCGACCGAATCTACCAACCATTACGATGAACTTTCAGTATGGGACCAGCATCGAAATCGTACATGGAAAATTGACTTTTCCATACTATTGAGCTCTAACTAATCAGTCGCTTTGCATGAGGTGTTAATTTTTTTTAAAGATACTTCGATGTTGGTACTATGTATACTGAAAATTCATCGTAATGGTTGGTAGACTCGGTCGGTAGCGGGAAAGATCGTCGTTCCGTTCCACCCTGTATATACTATTTTTACAACCGCCACCGAAAATTTGAGTCATGTAGAAGCAAAGTCAGAAACTTATTTCTTTTAATTGAACGTGTAGCAGATACTTTTTAATACAGATTTCGCTGCCAGCCGGAGTCAGATTGTTTTAATTATATGTTTGAGTGACAACAATTACCAATACTTTCGTGTGTTTTTAAATTAATTAATCAAACTTGAGTTTCTGTATGTAGCTTGGAAGCTTACATCGACTTGAGTCATGTAAGAACATACAGTAAAATAATTTGCAACTGATTTTATAGTCTTGTGGATTTGCCCGTTTGATACTTGAAGGGTCCACGGAAAAAATATGTCCCGTGCTTTAAAAAATCAGGGCAAATTCACACCTTATTCTGTTAAAAGTAAGGTGGTTTTTCCTTCTGTAATTTGAATTGACTAGACATGTTCTTTCCGTGGACCCTTTACTTGATATTGTAATGGTTTTTCTACAAGATGACTTAACATTTATATTTATTTATTTTTTTTTGTTACAGGTATGTATGCTTTACTATTTCACACTTCAAAATGCTTACATATTGGCATCAATGGTACGTAGTCTTAAAAACAGTATTATAATAGTACATTACGATACAAGTGCGAAAAACATGAAATTCGAAACGAATGGCAAAATGTGGCGATGTTTTAAAACACGAGTTACGAATTTCCTTTTTGCACGTGTCTCGTACAACGTTTTTTAGTACAGATGGCCCTCCGAAGTTTTGGACTTGATGTAAAATGAGCCACTTCTTGCACTAGCGTCTAAAAAAGGAACCATATTATGTACAAAAGAAATACATTTGAAATAATTAGCTTATACCTATATTTTTTGCATAATTTTAAGATAGGCTGACATTTATTAGGACTGAGTGTTAATATTTCCAATGTCCCAATATGCGACATTGAAACTTGTACTGAAGTGCCGTCTATTGGGACTGCCAGCAAAAGCACCTGACGCTTACTCATACAATGGAGTTGACTAAGAAAATTTGCAATTTTGAGAAATTTTGATATTGTCATCCTATAAAATAAATACTATTTGACAAACTCCTCTCCCAAAACACATGACAATACTGTATGTAGATTTATGTATGAGCAAAATATCGTGATTCAAATAAATATTCTTTTCCCCTCATT